>JAHQIW010005313.1:0-93562 GCA_019055375.1 Parelaphostrongylus tenuis
AATCAAATATCAACTGATAAAATCATAATAAGAATATTTAAGAGTCAAGTGCAGATTGTGTTCTTAGGTAAGGACTATGAATTTATAAATTATATGAGATTGTGCTTTACAAAACTGCATATGATCATGTTCCGAGCTATTCGTTTTTTTTTGTATTATTTTGTTTTTTTTTTTTGGTTCTTTTGTTTTACCATCTCAATGTAAAACCTTCAACACTAAAAAAATAAGTTCGGTTTTTGATGTATATTATCCTCAGAATCAAATGCTGCTGCTCGACCCTGTAGCTTTTGCCATTGACTGTTCCCGTCAACGACGTTTCGGGGCTTTACTTTACTAAATACTTTCGTTCAAAGAAGGGATTAGCTAGAGCACAAAAAGATAATAAGTCATGCTGACCCGAAAGAAGCTTATTTTAGAATTTCTTAAGAACGTAAATTTCTTAGAAGTACTCATGAGCATCATTTCATTAGATCTTGGAGGAACAGAATGATCTTTCTCAATATGGGACGCGGCATCGAATCGTTACTGAAGCCATAACGAAAGACAATTAATTGTATGAAAAAAGTTGAATTAACTTTTTTTCTTAAGTTTATTTGAACTGTACTAACAGATGGGAGTTTTGACGTGCGTTTTTTTTATAACTCACATTAATAAATAAAGACTTTCTTGCGCGGGTCGATTACTACTGCAAGGATAGTATCGATTTATCTCAAAAACGAAGTGTTTAATTCTCGACACTAATAAGGAACAGTGTTCAAGATCCGAAACACAATTCGCAACAACGAGACTGATTGGATGACGCAGTCGCAATTATTGGTTCCGCAAGGGCTTGAGTGATAGGCTGCCGACTGACATTCTCCGTAAAGCAATCACTCATGAAACTGGCCTACATAGACACTTGTTACAAAAGAACGAGTCTTTCTGTGACTACTACGTATCTGGTACATTCCACTTTTTCAAAAGTAATTTCGCAATGCATATCCAGGTGCTAGCTATGTAGCTCCATCATAAGCGATCATTACTAATGGAACTCCGCGTCTGTAAGAAGGGGTCGCCGTAATCGTTCACAAAACAAACGTCACCTTTAATCGGGTAGGGTCCACTAAAAAAAGGTGTTATTGTCGTAGACAGTTGAGAGAGACAAACCGAGAAACAGGACTGAATATTGTGATGGAGAAACAGGGCACTAGGATAAAAACACTAATTTGAGAATAATACAAATCGGTGAGGATCTGAAGACGCAGAAAAACAGAAGAGCATTGCATAAGTCCAGCTAATTGAGTTTAAAGAATAAAATTCGTATAGCTAAGATTCTACTAAAGGACGAGGAATCTGAACGTATGATATGCATGGAGCATTTGTCCGCACACGCTAATTTATACAACTCACAAGGCGGGACATAGAGGCCCGGATACAGCAAGTTCCTAATCATGATTTTATTATTTCTTATTTCATTAGATGAAACTGTGACTCCAAGGCAAAACTAAGTGATCCAGATAAGCATTGTTACCGTTGCTACGCGGCCACACTAACTTATCATGCGGATGGCGGGGCGGATTTATATAGTCCAAAAACAGGGTTTTAATTTTCATTTTAGCTACTGCCTAGATACAAACATAGTACACACAAGCTTTCTCAACGGAACACGTACAAATTAAGAAGCTAAAATGATGCTGAGGAATGCGAAATAAGTTCACCTCCTCGAATGGTAAGGTGAGACTGGAGGTAGTGCAGTTTTTGATAAGAATATAAACAAATAAAGCTTACAAAGGTTTGGTAATGACGTATGATCGAAGACAAGTGGGGCCGAAACCTAAGTGTTAAGCGGTAACTAAAGCCGCGGGAGAGTAAAAATTACTGTAAGGCCAGCACTAACTAGAGTCGGATAAACCCACAGGGTAATGCAGGCAAGATGCACCATGGCGATTAATTAATTTACATTAGAATTGTTAATATAATAGAATCAATTTTGTCGTGGCATTTGCGGAAAGTAAATGTTCCTAGTGCCAAATCATGAGTCTTTATATTAGGGGAAGGATAATAGAATCCTCGGCAAAATGCTAAGAAAAGTCACACAAGAGAACCATACGTGAATATGGATTGAGAAACCAAACTGACTGGAGATATGAATAGTTTTTATGCTAATCGAAATTTCTTCATGCATCTGGCGTGAAATCAACGACCTGTAGACTATGCTTGTGGCATATGGCACTAGGGCAGGGGGTATGGGTGGATGGGTGAAACTTTCACATCTACCGATTTCTTTAAAAGGGACGGTTCTTTTTTTGTTTGTTTTCATTGTACCATACTACCGGCTCATAGAGTGGCGACTAGAAGAGAAGAAAGAAATTAAAAAAAAACATAAGATTAGCTATCACGCATATAAATTATTTAGGAATAAATCTAACCATTTATGGTAAGATAGCTGCTAGGAGTGAAAGCCACTTCGATACAAATTGAAATTGAGGTACATTGTGATGCCTTAAAAGGAAGTGAAAGCAAAAATCAACCACTTATAAGTATTTCTGGTCGACATGATATATCTAGGATTGACTGTACCTATTGGACTCTAATGGAGAGGAAGCGATACACGAATGCGCTTCTTGGAAACTATCATGTGGATCAACGCGCCTATCACAGTACACAACAACATTTCAAGGAGAGAGGACCCACCTGCATTGGAAGCGCTATTAATAACGAGAAATGACCTGTAGAAATAAAACCGGTAGAGGGACTGCTAGGAGAAGGAAGCTGGTGCGCGTCCCAGTATAAGTCACCAGTAACTTTGAAATAGCGCTGAGACAATCAACATACAAATCAATGAATAGTACTTAGGTTAAGGTAAGTAGGTTTTGTAAAGTAAGAAACCATGTACTAAAGTATAGAAAAGTTGGCTAATAGACAAGAAAAAATAGCTTTGTTGCAAATCTAAACCTTTGTATAGACCTACACCAGCACTGCATAATAAGTGAACTAAGAGGTTTGAAAAATCGTTGTTTTTTGGTTTGGGCAATTGGCCATTGGCAATGGTACGAATGACTAAAAGGGCCATTTGTGACATCAGAAATTAGCTATAGGATAAGAGGAGACTAAAGGGAAGCAGTCTTGTAGTCAAAGAGCCCCAAAATTTATCCCATCGTAAGAAGGGGCAGTCAGGAAGGATTATGCCAGCATTAAAAATCTCGTACCGAACCTGTTATTGAGAACTCTGAATTTTGTTAGTTACATTTAAAAATTGATCTTAAACATCGTTTCTTGAGATTCTTACCTTGTAATAGCGACTGTAGGAAGACAAATTGGCTCCCATAGTAAGACAGAGCCGCAATCATGATCCTTCTTCGACTACGCACTACTCAGACCGACAGAAGAGTTTGTACCCGAACATACCCGAGACCAGTTATTAAAATTACTAATTAAGCAAAAATGCATGCTGACCACAGAGGAAGGACTGTCTAAAATAAGGGAGAGACAATGGAGAGGGTGAATAAGAACTGGAACAATCATCACTAAAAGGAAAGGATAGAGGAACGCTCTATATCGAATAAAACTCGGTCGTTGTTAAAAGGAAATCAATGCTATCTATAGGTGTAGAACTAAGTCGCAACATCGAAGTTTAGCACTATAATGTTACGTCAAGAATAAGAAAAGCTTGGTGCCGAAGATGTGTGATCGGTCGAATTTGGCCGCCGTAAGAGTCAATAAAAATCTTAAGTTGTAATGAAATAATGACTACAAATATAACAAATGGTCGGACCAAAAAACCAAAGGAGGTGCGAAATTTTTCACCAGAGATCTTCGAACTGAAGGAAACAACAAAGGCGAAACTAGACAGAGATAAAGAAGGTATGCATTGGAGTAGCAGTTGCGCTAGGTGAATCATTAAGCAACAAGTATTCACAAATTTTATTCGTTTAATTGTAACAGATCGAACTGGACTTAGCCTATTATGAGATCTTCATAGCGTTCATAGTTGGCACGACTAACAGTTAAAAATTATTATGATAAAAACGAAAGAAGAATACCCAAATAACAAATAAAAAGGAAAAAGAAAAAATAAAAGAATAAAGAAATCGACAATAATAGAAAGAAAAAAGACAAAGAAAATCCAAAAAAGGAAAACGACAGCAGTAGGTCAAAACTCATAAGTAATAGATTTATTATAACAGGAAAAAAAAGATAGAAAAGCATCAATATAAAGAGAACAATATAGAGTGTAAAATATAACTAGTACCAAAATTAGAACAAAACGGACAAGAAAATAAAGAAAGAAAACGATATGAGCAAATAGAACAAAAAAAACCACAAACAAAAGATAGAAAAAAAAAGCCAAAGAAAACCTAACGACAAACTAAATGAGAACCGAAAATTTGAAGTAGAAAGAACGAAGGAGGGAAATAAACCAAATTTCCTTCCTTATCGAACAATAATTTATGCTACCACGTTTATTTGTGCAATATTTTCTAGAGCTCATATGCCTGTAGATGCGATTTTTGTCGCGCTATCCTACTGAGAGACAAAAAGAGATTGGTGCCCAGTTTCCTTGCTAGCTCCTACTTTATCAGTGACACTGCCATTGCAAAATCAGGCACAGTTTTCCATTCAGCATTTTCTTTGGCATTCAGGCAATAATTTAAGCTCTTATTAACCTCAATAAATGTTAAACAGTCGAAAAATTAAATCTAAAAGAAACGGGCAGCTGACGCTTAGTCCAAAAGTTCACTTTAGCCTATCAGCATGATTGACGACGTCTGCCCAAGAAGTGAGTACGCGATCCAGCACATGCACCATATTTTTCTACATTTTTTGCTGCATTTTGTCGGAAATGATCTTGATAAGCCTTTTACGGGCCTACAATCTTCAAAAATTCTTGTATCCAGATATTATCCGAGTGCTTGATTTTGCGACAAATCAGCTATCTTAAGATGGCTCTGAGTGATGCACGCTATTAGAAAACTTGGCTTGGCCTCTTCGCCTCATGCTCTCCTGCAGGCCTGCATGGGGACGTCTTCAAATGACTATATCCAAAATCGCAAGGGGAATTATTTCGACCAGCATTCTACGGCATTTATAATGAAGGCAAAATCCTCAAGCAGCAGCGGAAACATCACGCGAAATGTCCAAAGATCTTGCTCAATAAATGGTGGATGTGAGGAAACGGACGGAATACAAGAAAGGTCTGAGATTCGCACAGTATATGTGACAATGAGTCTCATCTAGGAAGAACACTTTTCTTGTGGTCATACTTGGAACAGGTGCTAGCAGTAACTAAATAATTGGATGGCCTTCCTCGTGGGTAGCACGGATCTAGCGCATTTGCGCTTGTTGTGCTGTCCCACGATCGTCATCATAATCTTGGTCTGCTTCGAGTAAGGTGGAGTCCAAGAAGCTCATTTCGTAATTCTAAAATCGTTTCCATCTACGAATGCCGATGCTTGACGTACCCACGAACACGTACGCTTATCGTTTGAGTGGTCGTCTGAGGTGATGCTTGTATTTTTTGAGGTCATTGAATTGTCCTTTAAGTCCACCTGTCATCTGTTTTTCTCAGTATATCACTGATTGGTTTGTTCTTTGTCATTGATGCCGATTTTCCTGGACCTTGAGAATATGGTAGAGTCTAAAGATGTAAGCTGCGCATTCCACTGCACATTGTTAGTGCTTTTGAATTTCGGAATACATCGTGCAAATGCTTTTATGATATGCAAGGTTCTTGACGTGGATGATGTATGGGCCCAAGTTTCTGATGCGGAAAATGGTCTGGGATTACCGTTACTGGGAGTGAGAATTTGAGTTCCTTAGTTGATGACTGGCTTCTTTGAGAGATCGAATGCAGCTCGTGCTGATTTCCTTTTTTGTATAACTCTTTCTCTTGCCTAACAATATCTTATGTAATGTTCTTTACATAGATTTTCTGGCATTTCCTGTCTTACGACATATCTATGTCGAGCGGTATCAGAAAATTGCGTCACTCTCACGCATGTAGACGGGAATTTTAATTGAAATCCGAAGGAAGAAGAAAATGACTTACTAATAATAACAATATGAGAAAAAGCGAATGTGCAAGTGAAATAAGGATAGTTATTTATACTACTGCTCTCGACTTAGTAAAAAGTTTTCTTTCTTTCTCACTTTTTTTTTCTATTTGCCAAAGTTGAAAATGTTCCTAATTGTCAACATTTATTCATTATAGATGTCGCGGAATATTGAGTGACAATTTCGGTACACTTTCGATCTGAGTGAATTACAAAAAATGGCAAGAAATTGTCACAACAGGCTTCAGTTTATTGGAGGAGTTCGCACCAAGCATATTTATGTTTGGCTTCCAGAAATTCTTTGAAATGAGCAATTTGAGTTCAATTCAGGGCCTAGCCTGGTAGATTTCATCGTTTACCATGGGAACGGTTTTCTGGGCGATTAACATCATCAACTACCTGACCAATTTGAGAATTATCTTACAATGTTTATGCATTTTTTTGACCAGTTATGTTTCGATAGACAGTAAACGAAATTCGCTGCTCAAGCCAAAAAAACCTCTCTTCTGATGAACAACTATTGGCTTTTCCATGTAATATCTGTTTCCCACCAGTTACTATTCGGACTATTCTCTTTCTCTAGAGTTTTAAGAGATTCATACGTAACTTACTCAGCCAAGTACTTTTGACAGCACATCAATCAGAGAACTTTTTATGTCATACCTTTCGTTTCGAGTGTTTTCTTGAGTTTTCTTGAGCCCACGCTCAAATTTCAACATATATCGTTATTATTATTTGAGCCAATATGTCATGTGATCTGTTAAATGGGTTGACTTATAAAGAGCGATACACGTATTTTGACCCTGACGGTCTCATCAGTCGGGCGGTACCCTTCGTCTTTAGCCAATCCTCTCAGGGCGCTCAGTCCCCTATACTAAAAGTAGGCCCTAAGAAAACACTCGAAACAAAAGGTATGATATATTAACGTTACCAGCCAAGAGCAATAGAGTGTACAACACTGTTTGTTCAGTGATAATTTCACTGAACTTACAGTGTAAAATGTTCGTCTTCGCCTACTCTTAGTATAGGGAACTGAGCGCCCGAAAGGATTGGCTAAAAACTAAGGGTACCGCCCGACTGATGAGACCGTCAAGGTCGAAACACGTATATCGGGCTCTATGAGTCGCTTGGGTTTTCACCATGAAGTAGAACGCTTATGGAATGGTAAGTACCGAAGAACTTATCGACCATGAGAACGAATTCAAGATTCGAGAAACGAATGCTGCTTGACGGGGTAATTAGAGTATTTATCTAAATTTGAGTATTGATTTGATTCGTTCCCATGCTCTGGAGAGGAAACCACCGAAATGTTAACAATTACTGCATAAATTCTGCTGCTAACAATCTGTTTACATATCAAGAAAATTTAAGCGAATGATCAGTGTCGCAAGTGATGAGAAGTCGATCCTAAAGATTGCTGCAGTTATTCAAATACAAAAAAAAAAGAAAGAAAAGAGTTAGCATTCACGGGCCTTTTAGTGGAATAAAGGTAATATTCCCAATAATGTAGAGTGTCATTAAACATTTGCGTCAGCGGGGATTCGAACGCAGATCTCTTTCTTTCAGGGAGCGTGTGCTGAACCGTTGCACCACCGTCGTTTGTTTTGCACTCTTTCTAAGCTACAACCATTCTACAGTCACTCTTTACCGTTGTGTACATTATAAGATCTTACCACCTCTAAATGCGGTTAAATAAAATGAATTCCAATTAATTATCAATAACCAGTATCTGACAGCATAAGTTGGTTCAATGTCGATAGTGATTGCCCACACTAGAATGTTGGCAGTTGGCTGTCGAGTGATAACGTGTTGTAGCGTGGAAGGAGTGGTGTCAAAACGGGCGTCGATAGTGCAACGGTTCAGCACACGCTTCCGGATAGGGTGAAGTCTGGATTTGAATCCCAACTGACGCGAACGTGTTTTGCACATAACTCTTTAGCATTGGGTATATTATAACATCTTAACACCGCTGAAGGCGATCAAATAAAATGAATTCTAATTCTTCTAGATTGTTCTTTTTTGAGAGAAATTTTTAGAAGATAAGTTTGATGTTTTACTTGAAATCTATGATATGTGGGTTGAACTTTCGTCGAGGTTTGTGATGTGTACGCGAGTACGGGTGCGACTAGTTCTTATTTCCTTCATGGAAGAGGTCATGGAGAGTACGGTGCCTTCATTATCACATCCGCTTTTGAAGGCGCAAGAAAGTCGTGTCATCGAAAATTTGTTGAAATAGATTATGGTGATGATTTCATAGCGAAATCACTATAACAGGGAAATATCTTTCAAGTCCATGAGAGCGTTAAGCATTTTGGTCCAGAAAAACTGTAGTCAAAAAATTGAAATTGCAATCTCAGTTGGAAGTTTTTTTTTTTGTCATTAACGGAACTTTAATCGTCTGAAGTCGACAAAATCAGATGTAAACGATGGTTGTTGTCACTCAGAGACTTCGTCCGTGTCTCTCTCTCCCTTCACAGCATCGTCGTCGTCTCGGTCTCGAAGGCGACACAGCATCGCTGAGTAGTCTCGCCGTTTTAGATCCGTGAGTACAAACTGAAATATTTGTTTAACCTGTATATTTGCACAGCGCCAGATCACCGGTTCATTATTATCGTTTCTTTTCGAGCTACCATCTCGCGTCTTGCGCTTATTGTCTTTTCTTTTTCTATTCTTTTTTTGAATTCTCGTTGAATTGCTCTGGCTTTCAGCCGATTAGATTGAAACTTCAGTCAGCATAACAGACTTGTTTTATCTACGAACTCTGCTGATCAACATGGAACAGGTAGATTTTCGTCCTCTTAAGCTCGTGCCACACCATTTCTAATTGTGCATTAACAGCAACACCAACGAGAACATTGATAACGGCATCAACGATAGCAAAGACAGAAGCCAAAATGCAACAGTGCGATTCTCCTAAAGTTGGTATTTTCGGCTTCTTCCTTTTCTTTTCAGAAAAGCCATAGCATTTTTCATATTTGACTGTTTGTTCAGACCTCGCTAAAGACAATGTATATAACAATTTTTTTTAAAGACTTTCATGAGATTTTCATAGGCACATATACTGTGCAATACAAATGTTCATGTTCCGGCCTAGCAGGCTCCTCAGTTGCACAGTGCCTTTCGTCTGAGCGAATACCTTTCGGGGAGAACATCCTCAACAAAAAGGAATCGTCGACGAGCATGTTACACTGCCGCGTGTAAAGTGATAATTCACTTCTCACACGGCAGACATACCATATCACTGTATGTCTAGTGACATGACTACAGGACTTGTACTTGGCTATTTTATCAGACCTCCCTCAAAACAAGATAATCTCACAATGTAATTTTTTTTAGCCTTTCATGAGGTCATTTATAGGCACATATATGGCGCAATACATAAAACTGTTTTGAGCAAGGTCCGAAAAAAGTCGAATATGAAGGTATTATCAAAAGTACCAACCTTGAACAATCGACTGTTAATCACTGCGATGTACGGTGAACATGTTATTCGACATGCACTGGTATGCTATCTCTGCCGTGTGTAAAGTAAATTATCACTTTACACGCGGCAGTGTAACATGCTCGTCGACGATTCCTTTATGTAGGGAGGCTCTCCTCGTGAAGCGATTGTTTCAGATGGAAGGCACCGTGCAACTGACAAGGCTGGGAGGCTGAAACACCGTGTGTTGCACCGTATAAGTGCCTATAAAAAGCCACATGAATGGCTCCAAAAGTACATTGTCAAATCATAGCGACTCTAACGCAATGAGATATTTCTTGTTAGCCTTCTTATAGTTATATTTTACATCATACCTTGACTTTAGAAACGGATTTGGCCGTGAGTAGAGGTTGGCACCGTGATTTTCTTATTCTCTCGTTTGCAATCTACTATTACACCTATCAAAGAATGAGCAACCATGCATTCGGAGTCAATTAATTTCTAAATTATTTTTATGCATCCTACTCCATTTGTAACGCCGTGAAGCTGACCGAATGCATATCTGACTTAGTTAGTCTTGGCGTATAGATGTATCAGTGTTTTTACTTCCCCGACATGTGTGGCATAGATACGCCATCTCCAGAGGAGTGGAAAGTTTGGTTTGTACGGCGCATGAGATCGAACAAAAATCAGTTCTATATTGCAAAGCATCCCTTTTGTGCCCCTCTATACTACAACGCCACTTTTATCAAGTTAGTATTTCAGCGTCTTTTTCTGTACAAGCTGCATTTCAGGTTTTTACCGGAGAACTCATATTTGAAGTTTGATTCCTTTTACGTTGTGCTAGATGCATACAGAAATATACATAACCCATCTTCTATCAGTTTATTCCTCCGTATTCGCTGTGCTAGTAACTCCATTTTCACTATAGCATCGTCGTCGAGTATCATTATGTGATCCAAAAATTGCTTCCAGCTGACAATACATAAGGTTGACGGGAGCCATAAACAAGTACTAGAGGACGTTCCAACCATTTTGCTATCGACTTTATCGCTCCTATCGTAATTAATGCTCGACAAAGTTTCTATGCCAAATTCGGAAACGGCTCAATAGATCTAGCGCTTTGAGATCCGAAAAGCATCATGTGTCAGACTTTTTTGCAAAGTCTTCTGGAAGAATTCCGATCACCAGATCCGGTGATCCTTTTACAGTGTGCTTGACACCCATCCCATGAAACTCAGTTGTTAATGACTTTTTTTAACCGGTTACCGTTGAGACTCTCGCACCACATATCGTCTAGTTTACTTAATTTCCGACATCTTAGCGTGCGCAATGGCTCCCGTGACTTTTGATCGTGAATTCGGCCGAAAACGTCGTGAACTTCAAACTCCCTAATTTCGTTATATGTTACAGAATACTCTCAGAGCACAAACTGTCTTCATAAAGAGTAATAGATTCTCAATAGCAATAACTGATCACTGAACCTCCCTGCGCTATGTTCAGATTTCTGATTGTTCATAGAATTTCAAACAGTGACTCATCCTAATCCTTTCAGTGCAATGAATACGCCTCGATGAAGGATTCTTGAACCGATCTCCTGAAGCCCATTTTTACGTCTCCAACTGTGAACTTTGATGGTCTAATTTTTGCCGTAGAAGGCTTCTAACTCTTAAAGAATGATTTGATAGAATCTTCACTTATTTTGATTGAACAATTCGAAAAGGCCGTGTAACTAATTGAGTGAGTGCTTGTAATATTTGATAACTGAGATTCATTTTGGCATAAAGGATCTGCCCGAATGCAAGGTTGCTTGTCACAAACTACTTTTTTATCCCTCATTCAATAAGCAAATAACTGGTTTTTCTTACTAACAGATAAATAATAACTGTAAGAGATTATATTTGTGAACTTTTCTTATCTTTGTATTTGGAAACTTTCTTTGTTGCAAAGAATATTGCACTTTCTGACCTTAAGGATTATATCAATGGAAATTGCTAGGAAAATTTAGTATAACAAGATTTTATCAGCATTCCTCCAATGTTTTTCTTCTTTGTTAAAATTACTTGTTTTACCAGATTTAGGTGGAACTTTTCCTTTCCATCATTTCTAAACTTTTTCTTCTATTTTACACTGAAGTCACGAGACAGGTAATTTAGCAGTATCACATTCAAAATGTAGTTAACTTTATTCTTTTTCTGTATTGAACACAACATCAATGTAGCAGCCGTTTTTGATTCGTTAACGTCATGCAAATGAATGAGGCTTTTTGTTGCTCGCGCTTTGTTCTAAGAGATTGTATGTGTATTTATAATTTTGTTCCCATGAAATACATTTTTCTTGATGAAACATGATCTTTATGCATTTATGGTTTAGATTTGCAGAGCGCTCAACTTGCTTTAGTTTATTTTTTGTTGTTAGTATTTAGCTTTGATTAAGCGAAGCAACAGCGATAAATATGCGGAGTTTTTCTATGAGATTTAGCTATCATGTTATTCAAACCGGAAATTAACTCTCGCCTCCGTTCAAGTCCGTCCAGTCATTTTATCGTCTAAAAAACCCCTTTTTCTACATTTTGAAACAAATACTGAGGGATGAAAAGATTTTAACTGTAAATGAACATTGTTGTCTATCTTTGACATTAGTTAGTCTGCACTTTTTTCTTCGCAATGCACTCTTCACCTGTCTTGACAACTCGAGAAGATTATTAATGTCTACGTTTCACGTTAGTTGTTCTGTACTCTTTCCTTACTCTCTTCATTTCTCCTGGCACGAAATCTGTCTTGACATCTAACGTTAACACTTCATTAAGGAGAATTTCGATACTAAAAGCCATCATGCTTTTCTTCCATTCCTTTTACATCAGAGCCGGAATACTAAAAATTGAGAAGACAATTGCATTGGAAAAGAAAACCTTTATTCAATCTATAGCGATACAAAACATCCTTACACTAAAATAGTTCGTTGTCCTTTTCTTTTCGCACTTTTTCTAGTACCATTTCATGTTTTCGTTTAGGAAAAAAAGCTTGAAAGAGTTGCAATTTTTTTCGATTCTTGTGAAATCCTAACTAGTTTTGTTAATTTCCTAAAAGTATCATCGTATGTGGTCTACCACTGTTTGATTAGGCCTATTTACGAAAGTTTTTTTTTACCGTCGACTTTTGCTCTTTTTTTGCGATTTCTTATACTTCTTGTTTTCCTTCCAATTCTTTGGGTTCTTACTTTGTTCTTTTTCCGATCTCTCATGTTCCATGTTCTCTCATGTCATATTTATCATATTTACATAAAGATTACACTACTGGCTTTCCTTATCACATTTTGACTCAATCTAAATAAAGTAGTGTGAGCGCAGTGTGCAGAGGCATCTTGCAATAAATACAGAATCTGTCGTTAGTTTGAATCCTGATCTCAGGCTGATTAAATTTCCATCTCTGCGGAACCACTAACATTTTACTGGACTTGTTGAATAGAATAAAATACCTTTTGACGCATGAATAGGCTACAGCGAGCCATTTTAGGTTAGATATGCAATAACACAATCTATGATGCCACTAAGAGTAAGGTGGACAGTTCATCCTTGATGCATTTATTGCTCCTTAGTTTGGTATTTTGAACTTTTTCTCTCATTCAGTGGAATGAAGTCTGCTCTCAGGACCGACTATCTATTGAGCTCGGCATAAATAGAATAAATGGCTTTTCTTTCCTAATGAGCCGTTCCGGGGTTGGTAATCATAATACTTACTGAATACTAGTAATGCAGTATAATAAGACAGCATAGTATTGGAGTACAGCAGTGGAATAATATAATACAGTGGCTAACGTTCCGACGAGTCTCGCCTCCTTCAGAGCTTCAAAGGTCAAACTCATTTGCAATCCACCTTAGTCGAACACACCATGACCCCGGCAGAAACCGTAAGAAAGATTTTTGATCGCATAGTAAAAAGTTTCATTTTGAAATACACATCGTTTATCTCTTATTCAAATAACTTATATTCTGGCAGGATATGTCGCTTTATAACATTCCACTTCATTGATTTGAGTCAGTTATCCATAGTCCGTCGTTATCGTGATATAAGTCTCCGTATTCACCTCAGTGCGAATTTTTCGGAGTGGAGTGCCATGAATGAAGTAACCTCACTCGTCGTAGTCCTTTCATAGAAGACATACGTCGGCTAACTGACTAATCAAGTGATATTTTGAAAGCCAACTTTTCTCTCAATCTAGTATTACTGATCACTATTCGTTTATTTGATTTTTAAGTTACTGGTGCGAGGTTGACGAATGATGTTATTTGGTTCACATTTCGACAACTTTTTCTTCTTCAGTGTCGATCATTCCAGTCATTCGCCAATAGTCGTCTCCTCACGTTGTGGGTTTTCGTTGTCCTTCAAGTCAAATCTTCTTTAGTGGGGCAGCGTTCAAATGAGGTAGGCTCACGCGGCGATACGTTTTTATACAAATTCGTTGTCATGCTAATTATCCGTTGATATTAATTTCGGCTTTCAGGACAATCTATCTTTCAGCAGTCAAAGTCATGACCACCTAGCACAAAGCGTAATAATATTTCGGAAGCGGCTAGTACTAGCATAGTCGTCAAAGATATCACTGCTTAGTAAAGGCGAGGTTAGTGGGAAGTCGGTTCTCAAAAAGTTCTTACTTTTCGTGCTCGCTGATAACGCCACCGACTACTGTACTAAAACTTTACGCTCTATTCTCCTGCCCGAATCATTTCTAACAGCAGGATAAAATGTAAAATAAAGCTACGAGAGTGCTGAAATGCGAACAAAGCTTGGGGCCTTATGCGAGCTCGAAGTTACCTCAGATTTAGTTTTTGCTTGTTCCTATCTCAGTGCCCTTTTGTTTTTCTGTATGTATGTCCTGAGAAAACAAAACGCTATCAACGGAGAATTGGCATGACAGCAATGCTGTATAACATGCTGAAGAGGGCATCGCCCAGTGAGGTTAATTCATTCAAGAGTTGTTTTACTGAAGATTGAACTTGAACGGCACTAAAGACCCACAACGCGATGACAGTGACTGTAGGAAATCTACTCGAATCACCTGTTCTAGACTTGACGAAAGCTATGGACCGAGAAAAAGGCTTGTATCATTTTCGCCGTATTAGCTTGAGCACCACAAAAAATGTTATTGTCGACTCATAATTTTTTCCATGAGTGCAGTTTATTTATCAGTAATCGATATTATTTAAGCTCGCACTTCTACAACATCCTCATAATAGCTTGAAAAACCATAAAAATTCAATGAGACTCCGATATAATCTTATAACTACGTGATATAGCAGTATAGACAACTCGAATGCTTTTCACGAGGTCATTTAGATGGTCCATTCACATGAGCTGCGGTCCCTGTAGATCCTCTGTTTTGTTTTCATCGTCTGTACTGCAGATGGAGGTGGTGTGTTTTCAGAATGCCTATCATTTTATGATCCATAGATTGTCAACAGTCGCAAAAATGTGGTTCACTTGAGTTACAAGGACGTCTGCATTTCTAGTATTGGTCTCGATTGTCCTAGGACGTTGCAAATAATCGAAGGAGTTCCCTGCAACCCAATCTCCACATCTTTTTTTAGGTGAAATTTCACTAATTTCGCTAAATTCACCCATGACTTCCATTGATTGAAAAAATTTTGTGTCGTTTTTTCTCACACTATTTTTTGGATTCTAATCTATCTCAAATGTTTATCAACCTCAGATGATCTACTTATGGCTTTTGAGCATATGGAAAATTCGTTACCATCAGGCTGGTGCAAAAGTAGCTACGGTTCATGCATGGTTGAAATTCACTGTTTGATTTTGGAACATATCCTCAATAAATGTAGCCTTATTACAAATCCTTTTATGCAAATTTCTCACCTTATGTTTCGTTGCTAATGACATATCACCTACTGTTCATTTTGTACTCATTTTAAACTATGAAAATGATGTGACACAAAAAGCAAAATCCATGGATTTTCTTATTCAAGTTGAAACTGCATCGTAAAACAGTAGTCACAACTCGCAACATGAACAACGCATTTGACTCAAGAACTTCTAACGAACGTACAGCGCAGTGGTTGTTCCAGAAGTTTTACAATAAAGGCGAGAGTTGCGGGGATGAGAAACGTAGTGACAGGCCACATGATAAGTTGACAACGACCAATTGAGAGCAACCATCGAAGCTGTTCGTCCCAATGTTATACGAGATGCTGTAGAAGAACTCAACGTCGACCATTCTACGGTCGCAAAGGTGGAAAAGCACATTAAGTGGGTTCTTGGTGAACTCACTGAAAATCAAAAAAAGTCGTCGTTTCAAGGTGTCTTCTTTTCTTAGTATACGTAACAACCACGAGCTATTTCCCGATCAGATTGCGACAAAAATGGGTATTTTACGAAAACCGGCGGCGATCAGCTCAGTGGTTGGGCCGAGAACAAGTTTTGAAGCACTACTTGAAGCCAAAATTGCACCAAAAAGTTTGTGGGCACTGTGTGGTGGTCTGCTGCTGGTTTAATCTACTATATCTTTCCGAATTCCGACAAAACAATTACATCTGAGAAGTATGCTCAGCAGTTTGAAGAGATGCACTGAAAACTACCTGTCTGCAGCCGACACTGGTTAACAGAAAAGCTAGTTCCTTTCCACGACTAGCTGCTAAACGCTCACTATTGGTTCAAAAGTTGGACGAATTGGGCTGCGAAGTTCTGTTTCATTCTCCATACTCGCCGAGCCTCATGCCCACCAATTTCCATTTCTTCAAGCATTCGACAGCTTCTTACACGAAAAACGCTTCCATATGCAACAAGATGCAGCGAATGTTTTGCAAGAGTTTATCAGATTCCCAGACATCAGTTTTAATGCCAGAATAATAAATAAGCTTATACTAGTTGCCAAATATGTGTTAGTCGTAGTGGTTCCTTCACGGCCTAAACCCGCAATTACTTTCGCACTAATCTTATCCCTTATAAGCTTTTCTATGTTCTTTAGATGGGCATGTAATAGATTGGCTATATTACTAGTATGAAGAGTTATTCTTGTTGAATTGAAGTGTAAGGTTTTGTTCTATGTTTCGTTTGCCAGAGCATAGTTTAAGTTATCAATCTTGCATTACGTCTGTGCAGTGCAAGTTGTCTGATAGTAATATAATAATGATAATGATAGATAATGAAGAATTTTAAGCTTGTACGTACCCTTTTGAACGCACTTATTTGATAGGATTCCGATTATTAATCCAAATTATTAAATAACTGATTAATTACTGAGCCCATTAACGTTATTAGCCAGTTAATTATTGACTTATTTTTAATTAATGTTATTACTACATTATCTGAAATTCTCAATAAGGCGATACAAAAAGAGTCGTTAACTCCTTCAACGACACATTGAGTTATCTCTGTTTCCATTCTGCACTAACTGAAGATGCTTCTGTGTGTTTGTCGGCTACACTTAAGCTGTGAAGAAGTTTGACGGCGTTGACATTTGGAAATCCTTTTATGACTGTCTCGTAGTGATCCCCTACCTTATAAGGCGGCTCCGATTCTCTTCAGTACGAAAAAGACGATGCTCTCCGATGACAACCAGATAACGTACTGCATCGTGTATTAATTTGGGAATCACACGGTTAAAAAAATCTTCTCCTCCTATCAACAGTTAACTATTCGCCTGAGATAGAATGTCATGAATCTTGTTAAATTCATCGTGCTAACTCTTCGTCCAGGTGATTAACTCGTAATTCATGCGGATTGAAGGAGGCTACTGTATTCAGGGACAGCTATTATCCCTGATTTTCAATGATTATGTTTGTAAACCTTCCAGAAAGATTGAAAGGAATCATGGACGTTATGACGGCTTCCCAGGGGCGTGGTCAATAGCACAGGATAGGAAGCGTTGGTGGAGGTTGTACGGTTGTCGTCTGATTTCCGATTCTTCATCGCTGGTTAACCATCGAAAAAACCGCATAGCCTAGTGATTAGTTGATGAAGAAGAAGAGCGCATTTGATTAGTAAAAATACTTACATATCTCATTATCAACAAGTTCATGTTTCTTACACGACTCTTTGTAAATGTTTTCTATGAGAACAGCCAATATTGTTGAGTTTTCTTTCCTCTTAGTGATGAAAATATCCATTTGATAATATATCACACTGTACTATTCTGTAAAACGGTGAGAAAGAATGTCGATTCACATTCGGTGCACAAGAAATTTGATTCTTTTTGATTATAATGGAGCATGAAAATCCGACCTCATTCGCTGGAGGAGTTTTCATAGGAGTGTTTGCAGTCATTCAGAAGCACGAGTCTCTTCCTAGCGCCCTACGTAACCTGTTTTTCAAAATACCCTTTTATAACGTTAGGAAATCCAAAACAAAATTAGGTTTTACACGACCACGCGTTTTTTCCTTACTCTCTTATATTTTGCTGGACAAAACTACCTCCCTCAGAATACTAATTCGTTTTTGATGGCACAATTCCAGAAAAACTCAAAAATTAGTTTGCCTTCTAGAAGAGTCCTTTTGGTACTGTTGTAGAAGAAGGAAAAGGTTTCCTCTTTCACCTTGCCAAACAAAGCTCTTTCTTTAGACTATTGCATTCATTCGATAGCGTATGTTTCAATAATTCCAAAGCTTTGCTTATTTTCTAGGAAAGACAGTTTCACTGCAGTGTAGCAGGAGAAATAAGAATGATTATTACATATTCGACTGCTTGTTTACCGTCTAATCTACGAGGTGGGGGGAGCGATCGATCGGTGACCTAACGTGTTGGACATGTAAGGTGCAACTTGTTTTGCTCAAGAAATTTTTCCTCTGTTTGAAAGAAACTCCAGATAAAACGAGCGACTCAGGTACTGAGCGATTTTCTCTACACGTTTATATGATTCTCGTTCTTCCAGTAATTTATGCTTACGATAAAAATGATGCTACAACATTATAGAATGACTTTTCAAAAAAACAGCCGCATATGACGCTATCCAGGGATTTGTGCTTTCAAATGATCACTAGCATTATATTGAAAAGTTCTTGTCCACCAAATGGAGTCGGATATTAATTTGTCGCCGTATGACGGAAAAAGAACCTATGTAACTTTAGAAAGTATCAAAAAATACCCTCTTTTTCAAACTTATTAGAGTTTCTTGTTTACGTATTCCCGATTTTTTCTCTTTCATGAAACGATGAAAAGAAAGACAGCAAAAGACAGGTATGACAAGTTAACAAACGAAAAATGTGTTTAGTTTACTTTGCGACTTGGATTGAGTGACGTCATTATACAGAAGGTGATTGGCTTTTTTTCTACGGTTCCACTGGTAACGTCATTACCTCAAATGAGAAACGAAATTAGTACTCGAAAAACCTTTCCGATGCCACTGATGAGCTCAATGAAGTAAAAGTAATTAAGCATTAGACAGTGGTTAGTCCTCTGAGACTGAGCCATGCACTCGACTCTATTCACATCGTCGTAATGACGGTTGAATGCATACATGATGTCTTAGTCTGGTCTAGTGACGTTCATGTGAGTGTTTTTATCTGCCCAGACAAGCCTGGCAACAATTCGCTAGCACCGGATGGATGGAGCATTTATCAGTCCAAGACTCGAGATTCAACGAAAGCGACCGATTCTTGACATATCTTAAAGCACCATCAATTACTGCGCTAAACGCGCTTTGTTGAACTTGATAGTTAACTTGAGTTCACTATGTTACAGTAGTTTTTCATGTAGTGCAGTTAGAGAGCTTTATGAAAGTATTCTTCTCTCTTCTGAGTGTTTTCGTTATTCTTGAGATATTTTTATAGTGGCTTTCAATTTCTAATGATATTTTGTACTTATCACGGAAACGTTTGAAAAAAAAAGAACAGGTGATTGAAATGGAAAGGACGTATTCACACTCGAGCTTCAATTTCTGCTATTGTCCTTCTCACGGTTTTTCGTCTTTACAAGGGAAGTACTTTACCTAACTATTCTTGTTCGTATTTTTTTTCACCAAGATATCAGTAAGTATTTGGAAACGTAGATATCAGAAAAGTCGAAAATTGATTTGTTTTCTGCAAAAGCCTTCTTTCAGCGCTGTAGCGCTAGACATAAAATCACGTTTCACACTCGTCGTGCATTTTTCCGTTTATATTTTGCTACACAAAGTTCGTTCCCTCAACTACTTCCAGCCATGAGATAGCGTGAATTTCGAAGATGTCAAAACTGCGTTTAATTTTTGAAAAGGTTCCTTTACAGCGCTGTAGCAAAGAAAATGAAATTGTGTTTCACGCATGTCGTGCGATGTCGTGCAAATTTCCGTAGATTATTTGGATTTGTCTTCTTCCATTTCGTAGAGATTTATAGGAATTTGTTTTCAAATCGGAGAGGGCTTTTATTTTTGCAAATAAAGCCTACTAATAAGTCTGAACAAAAGCAGACAAAGCTTATGCACGTGAGGCAGTTAAACTTTTAGAAGAAATCTTGGAGTATTAGAATCATACGTATTACCTAGTATTTTCTTCAAAGCGAAGAAAAAATTTCTAATGCAACAACAAAATTATGCGTCAGATGCGAGTCACGGTGTACGATCGCCCATTCACGTTTCGAAACACAGCCACTCGCACACCACAGCCGACAAGCAATGCGTGACGTGTTCAAAGCCCAACTTTATTTTTTCCGCGACAGTGCATTGAAAAGCTCATTCAGAAGACAAGCACGGTGTTGTAATCGCAAAAACTTGCGCTATCGAGTGAACATTAGTAGTCTAGAAGAAGAGCTCTGCCTCACAAAAGTAAGCGTGTGTTAGACACAAAATGATCTTCTGTGCCACAGCGCTTTGAGAAGGCTTTTTTTATGGAAAACAAGTGCACTTCTGAAATTTTTGAGATTTGCGCTATCGAATGGTTTTTATAGTCTAAATGACAAACTCCGTGCTACGAAATATAAGCGCAATAATGCGCGGCGCGTGTGAAATATAGTTTTTCACTGATACCTTTTGTGGGAAGGTTGTCTTCAAAAAGCAAGTACTCTTCTGTCGGTTTCTTGTCTTATTCTCGAACTTCGTAGAATACGGGTGTAGCACTCAGCTTTGCAATTTCGAGGAAAGCTTGGCTGTGGTGGAGTTTCGTTCTCGACTGCCAGAAATTGTTGGGGGGAAGGGGGGCTTGTCCGCTCTCGCAGCGTAGAGTATCACAACCACGCGGCCACTACACCCTTGACATGCCCAGCAGAAGAAGTCGGACTAGAAAACAAACGCATTTTCAAATTTTTTGAGATTGAAGCTTTCAAACGAGTACTGAAAGCTAAATGAAAAGTTTTTGTCTATCGTAGATTTTCTTCCAAAAGTCCGTGTCCGATAAGCCAAAAGTACCGAAATTTGAAATTTTTTGCTGTAGTACTCTCGGTAGTTTAGACGGATTTTATAAAGTAAAATGTATGGCTATCTTCATTACTAGCCAGTAGAGTCTCAAGCTGATTTTACAAGTGGCAGGCGAGGTGACCTGCGCGACGAGAGCAGCCCGTTACAATGGGAATGTAATAGTTTTCTAATGAAATTTAGATCTTTATCACCACTATGAAGGGTTTAGTCGTCGATTAGTGTGGAAAAATGATAAGAAAAACCAAAAAGACTATTTTTGACTAAAACATGTCAAAATAATTGTGGGAGCGCCGCAGCCGAGTGGTCGTGATGCTTGTCGCGGCGCGCGTGGAGCCGAGCTCCACCAGAAAAAAATCGCTGTGAAATTGAGACAGCGCACTCCAGAAGCAAAAATCCTTTTCCGTCAAAAAGTAGTAGGAGAATGGCATTCGCAAACCAAGCGTAGTATTAAAATCAACAATTCTCAAGGTATCAAAAGATTACGGCATATAGGCAGAAAAGATTTGAGCAATATACGAGATTTTTCGACACATGGGCGTTCTTTATGCTGAAAAAACCCTGAACGAAGTCTCTTCTGTGGTAGTCCATCATTTAATGATAATAAAGTCTCTCTGGAGCCTCAACTTCCCAAATAATTCCCAATATTTCCATTGCAGCGTGCACAAAGACAAAATTTCCGCCTCACGCGGCTCGACATGGCGGGCGGCGGCATGTATATTGCCACTTGGGACTCAGGGGATTAATAAAGATTATCAAAGTAGGTCTGTGCTAATGCATGTCGATTCAATTGAATATCCATTGTTGAATCTAGATTTTCTTGTCATTTGAAGTTTTTTTTTACCAAATTTAGTTTTCTAAGTGCAAAAACTGAAATCAAAAGTTTTTGCATCTTATAGTTGGTTGAAGTTTTCGATACTGCTCGTCTTACTGAAATGGTACAGATTTGATGTTTCCAGGCTGATATGGATCCTACTCGTCTAGTCGATACTATTATCGACTTCATTGATGTTTCGTTGATAGAACACGGACTAGACTAGTCAGTGAGAAAACGCTAACATTGAAGCAGAAAAGCACTTAGAGGAGCGTATGGCAGACATATTAAGCTAAATTTTCATCGGACGTTCTCTCATGAATCGGCGATCAGACAGGAGAAAAGTTAGAGAATTTTCGTACTAGTGAATGACGGATAAAAAAAAACCGTGTTGATGGGAGTAAAACACTTTTGAGCGCCACGAATATTAATAGAAATGCTATTTTCACATTTTACCTCTTTTCCGTTATCTAACAAGCATTTTGGAAACTTCGTAATATTTGAAAACTTTGTTATATTCGACTGTTTCTTAAGACCTCGCTAAAAATAAATACATCCTGACAGCATATTTCAAACCTTTCAGTGGACTTGAGAACGTTTTTTCTGTTAATAAAGAGGATATGACTATTTGTAGATATTTACTATTTCGCCCTTGTTGTATGTTTACGAGACTATTTAAGCTTGTAAGTATATGTGATTAAAGAACTTCGAAATCCCTTTTTCATAGAAAATACGTTAAATATCAGGAAAACAAAGTTTTAAAGGAATAAAAGACTGAAAAGAAGTAATTTCGTTCTTTTTTTTTTGAAACTTGCGTTGAATACTATCTGTTCATGAACTTTAATTACTATAAAAGTATATTACAGTATGTCATTTTTATGATGGATCTATCGATTGGGAGCCATGCCCAGTAAATGAACATAAAAACTCAAAACATGTGTTATCCAGAAGAGATCAGTCCCAGAATATCTCAGATACCGTGAAGTAATATAACTATGGAGTAGCAAAGTTTTTTGTTACTGGCCCCTTGTATGGAATTCGCAACAATTCGAAACCTTTTTTGATTTCTCCATCGACCAGGATGATTGTGTATCTCTGAATTTTCATCGTGCTAGTCATTTGACTTTCAAAGCTACTATGGTTACCATAAGGAACTGCCACATATCATCACCACTGGAACTTTTTCTTAGGAATAAGTGGTACAGATCTACACTATTAATCTTACACAGGATTTATAAAATCTTTGTTTGTCTGTTCAGCCCAAAAAAGCTTTTGTTGAAATCTCATTGATTGCTAGCATACAGAGTTTGTTGATGAACTCGTTTGCTTTATATCCTTCAATCGTCACGATTGTTCAATTGACTGTCAACAAGCTTGAAAATCATTCTTGAGCCATGCATGCGGTCAATTATGAGCATTTCTACAGTGCAAAACACGTGTTTCGGCCTTACGGCCTCATCAGCTTTTCGTCCAGTCACTTCCTTGGAGATCTACCTCTTAAATGACGCAGCCCACGACGAATATTTTACACGCGCCGATGAGTGATAAAATCACCGAAAGGACAGTGTTATGCATGTAAGGAGTAGATTCACGAGGAAGACTGAACGATAAGGCACCGTGCAACTGACGAGGCTGCAAGGCCGAAACACGTGTATTATTGCATTGTATAAGTGCCCGTAACAGACCACATGCATGGCTCAAAAATGATTATCAGGCATGTTGAAATTTGAGCATGATTTCAAAAACACTCGAAACGAAAGGTATGATTGCCGATAATATTCGGGTGGTCAAGCGAACTCAGTAATA
Organism: Parelaphostrongylus tenuis; assembly: GCA_019055375.1. Classification (NCBI taxonomy): domain Eukaryota; kingdom Metazoa; phylum Nematoda; class Chromadorea; order Rhabditida; family Metastrongylidae; genus Parelaphostrongylus; species Parelaphostrongylus tenuis. The sequence goes on from JAHQIW010005313.1 coordinate 23,406, forward strand.
CCATATACTCAAAAAGCTCGTCAGTGTTCTGCAACATTCTATGTTTGAACTGAGAAACTCATGAAAGAAACTTTTCTTTGTCATTATCGATAGGCAGACGGGCAAATTGAAAAGAATAGGTCAGAAATTTGTTTCTCAGTAATAGAATACTAAGCACATGACTAATCGTTCAACCAAAAAAAAAAAACAATTATTTTCACGTAGTGTTTGTTCTGTTTTCCTCTGTTCCTTCATTCTACCTAAAATGATTTTCCAGGAAAATCCACGTCACTGTTCATTTGTTCCCGTTCGATTCTCACATACGCTGACTGAAAAATTTCTTAGATTGTTCCGCCCTTTTGTTAGTCATTGTGTGCAAAAACCTTTTACTTGCCATACCACACGTAATATCAACGTCGAAAATACACCGTAATCCAAACCCACGGCCATAATTGTATCTCTATTCTTTTTCGCAAATACATCATTTAGTGTTGTAACGAAGGCACTTGTAGCTGTCTGGTTAGAGTTGTTCCAGAAGAGAGTGTAGAGATGCACGTGGTCTTCGATTAAATTCCGCGTTCTGGACGATTGGCCTTCTCATTGCTCGGATCCTTTAAAGGTTCGAAATTGCTACAAAATTTGCCTAAGGCATAAAGAACTTTGACTTAGTGGATAAGTAGCTTCTCAATGTCACTGTATAAACCAAATATACGTTCCATGAAATCTAAAATAATACGAATGCTACCGAATATATGACTTGTTTATGAGGGATCGATGAACGTCGAACGTTTTCAGGCCTTATGCTCTAATAATGCAATAATGTTTTGACAGGTTTTCAAAATCATGAAGTGTCTCTTATTTTTATAAATTGTATTTAACTTATTTATAAGATATCGAGAGATTATTTTGGCCATGACAAGCCCATCACAGTCACACTAAATCCTAATTGTTGGCAGTGCAGATTTTTTCTATTTGCGTTTTTTTCGAAACTATGTAATTCGTTGTTGAGCGCGCGTCCTAGTCCTCTTTGCAGGATCTCCTCGTCACACTCTACGTTAAAAATCATCGTATCTTTGCGAATTCAGCTATTCTTTCTCGTTTATTGAGAAAATGAGAGAAGAGGCTAAGTGTATTATTGACTTGTTTTAGTTCGAATGAATTCTATCAATATTTGCCAAGTGGCGACTGCATCCCCTTCACCACTACGAATTCCTCCTTTGTCTTTTCTTGTCCTTCTCATGTGACTTCTAATCCATTTGTTTTCAACTCAGTGAAATGATTACGGTAAAAACGAAGTTTTTTTACACGTAATGTTCTGAAGTGGTTTTCTTCTCCGACAAGTGACCACAGTGTTTGTCGCTATTTACGGATATGAAGCACAATTTCTGTCAAATATATAATAGTTCAATATTTTCTATAATTACCATTTTCCATGTTTCTTAGCAGTATATCCAAGTATCAATTCTGCTAATGACCTGCCATAGGTTCACAAATCTGTAACATTTTAGATGTTTTGTTGATTTCCTCTTCTTTTTTCATATCGATAGCAAGTCAATTTAGTGTTATAGCGCACTTTTTTGACAGATTTTTGAGGGTTTCCCAAAGATCTCAGGAGTTTTGCTTCGTTTCTTGGATTTTTCATCCAAATTAATTGGCTATCATTATTATCAGCTTTTTGGCATGCTTTATTACAAAAACCGTGATCATAAAGGGTGCGGGTGGAGCAGTGGTTGAAGGTACTTTGCGGCACACACGTGGTGAGTGGTTGCGATCCCACTCCCAAGGCTCACCGAGCCTTCCAGCCCTCCATATCGACGAATCAGTACCAGATTTGTCTGGAGGACAGGAACACTGACATATACATCTGGAGGCCACCCACGAGTCACCGTCAAAGCCAGATAGCATTCAGTGACCTTTAACGAGGCTTAAAAAGTCGGATGCATAACGCATCACTTAGAGAATGATCAACGCTGAGAACTTTACCTTTTTCCATGAAACAAAACTTTTTCTTTGTCTTTTCGTTTTTACTTTAGGCCTAATTCTATCTAGTGAAGTTCAATGGCAAAGCTTTCGACACTGATCAATCCAGAGGGATGCACCAGGCATTCGAACTTATGGAGCTTCTTTAGGTGATTGAAAGCTATTCTGGCCTTTACAATGACTCTCGGTGACCTACCGATACCATTAACTCAACGGTATTACTCTCCCAAACAAGCCTGGTACCAATTCACCGACCCCCGAAGGATAAAACCGTTGTCGATCTTGGGATTGAACCATCATGGTCGTGCACCATAGACGACGTGTGCGTCAGAACGCCGGTAATCACTACGTCACAGACACCCTTGTTTTATTCGGTGTAATCATGTTATATTAAATTTTTCTGAAATTTGAGGAAACTTTTAGTGTTGACTGTATGATAGACATAATATGGAAAAAGGTAGTGGTGATATAAGTGCTTTCTTTATAGCATTATTGACATCAATATTAGAAATAATGATGCTCTATTTGTTACTTGTATATACTTTATTATTATGGCTTTTTCTATACCTATTCATAGCTCACGGAAAGGGCAAGGCATGGATTTATCTCCCACCCAAAGTTCAAAGTTTTGCGTATAGCTTAAGACTATTAAATAATATAATCAAAATATCATGACACCTCGTATAAATTGTCTAAATAATAATGTATTCTTGTGGACTATACTTGTAGATAAGGCAGATAATATCTCTATTACTAATCACTGTGACAAATAAGATATTATTGGTATTGCTAAAATTTAATTGTAAGAAGAAGAAGAAGAAGAACGAAGAACAATGAGGAACAAAAAAGAGGAAGTTGTAGAGGAAAACATGGCGTCGTTAATTATATTGTTTTTCTAAGTAATTTTTTTACGTGACTCATCATCAGATCTACCCTAGAGATCCCAGTACTTCTCTTATTCAATTCTTCTGCTCGCATTCGCCCTCCTAGAAGACTTTCAAATATTTCATGTGTTGCTTTGGCTGCTGCTTAAGAATCACGTGCTTATCGTAATTGTCGTAGAATACTGGTCAAGTCGGTAATTTTTGTATTTCTGGAGGTAGCTAAGCTAAAGCGTTCCATGAAAATTTCAAGAGAGCGTTGGGACAGGATGTCCAACTAGCAATTTGCCCGCCGATGGACATCAGTATAATAACAACTAAGCATATGTGTGTATAATAAGACCAATGGTGACACCAAAAGTATACATTCTAATCGATCAAGCGAACATTACGAAGTTGACAAGAAACATATTTATTCGGTTAACGCTTCAACGTCTTCGTCTTCTTCACAGCTGGTCGTCCGATCATCGACTCTGTAGAAGGCGAAGAGGTTAAAACGTTAGTGGATTAAAATTATTTTTTATCAACTTCGTGCTATTTGCTTGGCTAATAAAGAATATGTGAATGATTGATAATGCTAAAGTTAGAAAATAGTCGGTTTTCAAATTACTTAAGGTTTAGGTAGCGAATTAGGAGCCGCAACCTATTGGGCTGATAATGTTAAGCGCCTCTCGGTGCATTTGAGCTCCTCGCTCTATACACTCCGACAATCAATATCGAACGCCCAAGCCTGGCTATCCTTAAGATTTGAAGGAGACGTGCTCGACCAGTATCCTACGACTTTCATAAGAAGGCAAAAACGAATTGAAAACAAGAACTACTGGTTTCCGCGCAGTGAAAAAAAAACTGTTAACGGATCAAATAAAGTGATAAAGTGAGGACCAGTGGAAAAATTTTCTTATTCCATGTAACTCTTTTCCAATGAGAGTTTATGAAGAAACGACTGCGGTAAATCAACAATTGAAGTTACTTTTTCCAACAGATTGAATTAGAAACGAGTTCATTTGCGATGATGTTGTTTCGACTCTGAGAAGTTCCTCCGATGAGCTGTAACGGTGTCGAGAATAAGCTTTATGTTTAGCTTTTTATCACTAGTAACTTAGCAGCAACATTTCCTTGGGAAGGAAACAACATAGAAATAATTTCACAATTTCCTGTCGCTCTCACCGTAACATCTATTGTTTTTTATTTTCAATACGTTTTTCACCGTCGTCTTCATCTTGTATGCGCCTTTTTTCTAATCGTACTGATTGCTGCGAAATGCTGTGTTTTGTTTAGTGATGCCTAAAGTGTCTGTTAATCAACTTCAACTACTCTGTCCAGGTTTGAAATTTGATCCGAAAACTGACTGGACTCAATTACAAGGTTGCGTTTGTTTTTTTTTTCCACGTATTTTTTTAAACTGTTATCAGCGAGTATATCTTGTGACTATTCTACACCGTGATTAATCGATTTAACTATAAAATGTGAAAAATAGCCACTGGGCACTGATCGATGATACTTCCACAATCTTCACTATAATCAATACTTTCTTTTCTCATTTTTATTTTCCTTTCTCAAATTGTATTATATTTGCAAAGTTTCAATCATCCGATATTTCTCAAATTACTCGATATATTAAAGCAAAGATTTTACTAGGAAATGAATAATACATTTATAATGGTATGAGTCATATTTGTACTTGCTTTACACCTTTTTTCTTTCTCCCACATACTCTTTTTGCTCTTCTTAATATTCTAATTCGATTTTAGAACTTCCTCCAGAATGTCATGGTATCGACGAGTCAACAAAATCTATCGAATGGATGAAATTTATGATTGCATTCATCTTTTCCTCTCTATCGATCATCGGAATTGTTGGCAATATTCTTGTGATTACGGTGGTCTTCAAGGTACGAGGAATGGTGGGTGGCTTTTATGGATATACTTTTCTCTCAAATAAATATTTTCCTTATTTCTGTCTTTTTACCAGAAGAGTAGGTCATTGTTGAGAGCGGTTTTGAGGAAAACTGTCATCGAAACTATGAAATTTGTGAAACAAGTATTTACAATTAGTAATACAGCACATTGTTTGTTGCTTGACATCATCGTGATGTCATATTGTGCTCGGATAACGGCAACAGCGGCTTTCGTTTATGAGAGGCCACTTACACTTTGTTCTATTTGCTCAGTAACGAACTCCTCTCTAATATTACTCATCTGTCGAAAACCTCCTGTGACTTGACGGCTTCCACTTGATAAGTCAAACATTCAGCGGGCGGTGTAAATTATTCAAAATAAGAATATTGTCCGTTTTTTTCTTTGTCTTGTATACATAACTAGATTTGCCCCATGATGTAGAGTGATGTGCATAACATTTGCGTCAGACAGGACTTGAATCCGCTTTTCATTCAATCCGGGAGCGCGTGCTCTATCCCTTGCACAACAGACTGATATTTGAGTAAATCTTTTATTATCGAGAGTAGATGATGAAACTAAGGTAAAACAATACAGAATCAAGCGTTTGATGTTTAATCACTCGTTCAAATTTGCCTTATGCATTGAAGTCCATTAGCACCTTTGTAGAGATTACTGAGTGGAAATTTCATCCATTTGTCAATGCCAGAGCATATTTCGGTTTATTAAATTTGCGTTTTTGTCCTTCGTGAAAGGTCCGACACCTCTTTGCCAACCTCAAAAAAATGGTGATCTTATTCAGCCTAAGTTGGGGAATCGAATCAAAGGCCACATGTTCAATGCAGCATACCTCTAATTACTGTACTATGTATGCCCGTAGAATTCAGAGTTCTATAGAATCTTTGTGAAATCTACACTATAGATGGATCCCGAGACTATCGACCAATTGAAAAAAGTTGTTCTCTTGCGGGACTGAGCCTTTGATGCCTTAATCAAACTACAAATGAACGATCTTTTGAAAATGGAAGATTTTTCGAGCGTCTTTCATCAATAGTGCGTTATACTAGGTTGGAAAGAAAAGTTTCAATCGTTTGAATGAAACATTTGAAATTTATGCATATATTCAAACAACAGACAACAATTCTATTCTTTAAAATACAGTCATCATCATCCAGCACTTTTTGCCATCGCTGCGCCGCGTTTCGGATCTGATCGAAACACCACTCCTTCGGCTTTGAGTCAAAGAACTCTTGAGATATTTCTTCGACTTCATCGAAAGAGTCGAATCAGCGACCATCCAAAAAGTGCTGCATTGATCGGAAAAGCCCGTAATCAGATGGAGCTACGTCCGGACTATAGGCTGGCTGCGGTAGAATCTCAACTCCAATTCCTCAAACTTTGCCTTGGTCTCTTTGGCTGTGTGTGGTTTTGCGTTGTCTTGCTGAAATAAAATGCGCTTTCGACGAACAAGTTCTGTGAACGTTTTTGTTCTCCGGACAATTCCATTATGAGGCAGAAATAGACAAATTATATGTCAATAGATGCGCAAGAAGTAGACCTATCAAATGATATGAAAATAACACACGATTTATGCGAAGAAACGACATTCCCATCCAAACAATGAAAATTTTTCTTTCCAACCTAATAGTCGAAGTAATTGTTTTTTTTTGTTGTTTTTCATAAAGGTCATAGTGACTATTCGAAAGCTTGAATCTCGTGCTATCGCGCAATGTGGCTGGTTTTTTAAAACACTCTTCGGTAAAGCTGTAAGATTCAAAAAAAAAATCTATTTTACAAGCTACCACGCGTTTTCTTCTATCTCGCTTATAATTTGCGGGACAAAACTCCTTTCTTAAAATGACAGTACTCTTTCAATAGCGCAAGTCTCAAAAAACTCGAAAATATGCTTGTTTTTTGTAAAAGCTCTTCTGACAGCGCTGTAAGAGAAAAAAGAGCATTGTGTTTTACACGTCGCCGGACAGAGCTCTCTCCCTAGACTATTAGTAATCATTCGATAGCGTAAGTTTGAAGTTTTCAAAGCTGTGCTTATTTTATGGGAAGTCACTGCAGTGTAGAAAGGAAAGTAAGATAGGATTTCATATATTCGGCGCGCTTGCTTACCGGCCAGTCCACGGGCGAGAAAAGGGGAGCGACCGGTCGGTGTTAGATATGTGAGGTGCAACTTATTATTTAACTGAAATTTTTTTCAGTTTTGAAAGAAGCTCCAGATAAAATGATTGACTCATATACTACTAGATTTTCTCTACACGTTCATGTGCTTTTCGTTCATCCAAAGATTTACACGCATGAGAAAATAAAGGCGCATGGCTTGTGTGAAACTTGATTATCAACTGGATGCTGCAACGCTATGAAAAACACTTTTCAAAACCGGCTACGTATGGAGCTAGTCAAAGATTTCAGCCTTTATTTAACACTCCTATGAAAAATTCTTGTAGAGCGAATAAAACTGAGTATTCATTTGCTCCCTTATAAGCGAACTAAACCAAATGATTTTACCACTACGATTTACGAGAAAGGGTTTGAGCTCCTACAATCCAGGTTGTCTAATTCTCAACTGATTATCGGAAATTCCGCAATATTTCACCTTTCCCAGAGAATCTGTCACTGTACTTATTTTTTACTTTTTATCCGCAACATCTTTTATAGAAAACTCCGACAAACTGTTATCTGGTATCACTGGCTGTGAGTGACACGCTGTTCTTCATTGCAACCACTCCAACGGAAGTGTCATCACTTTTCACAAAGGACTATCCATTCGGATCAATATGTGCGCTTTTCATCAGATTTTTTAGTTTTATTTTTGGTCATTTATTGGTCGCTCTAAATTTTTATGCTGTTTTTGTCCTTTGCAGTTGTGATTGTAATCTTTAAAACCATGATGAGCAAAGCTAAACTTAAGGAAGTACTATAATTATAAGCACTATATTGATCAGGGGTATATATTGAAATAAATAATTTTTCACTCATTTACTTTCAAATAGAAAAAATGACCTTTTCAGGTTGTTCGTTGTTCACATACTTACCATACTTGGCGATAAACTCGTCCGCACTCTCTATCACTGCGTTCACCATCGAGCGCTTCATCGGCGTTTGTCATCCGTTCTGGGCCAGGTTAGCACTGAAAACCGTCTTATAATCGGTACCTGTAAAGATGCTATGTAATTTCATGATTTTTTATTTTCTTTACTTAAGATGTTCGTCCATGGTTTGAAACCACTTTTAAAATTTTTCTTCACGACTTTGATTTTGACACTGAAGTGAACAATAGCAAAGGTCACCCAAATAGTTACTCTTTCAAACTTCTCAAAAAATGCATTTTAAGCAATAATCCTGACATTTAATTCCACCCTGTTGAATTCCTGGATCGTACAGTTTGTAGAAGCCCGCATGCCTCGTTAATGGTGACAAAATTCAGTACTTGCTGTTTTTCAGGACAATTTGTACTGTGAAGCGCGCCAAAATGATCATTTTCATTATTTGGATCTTCTCATTTATCTACAATTTCCCATGGCTTTTTCTTTCTGGTTTGATCATTGACGAAGAAGGTGGATATTGTGATTTCAAGATGGGCAGAGAAGATTGGAAGTACAAGGTAAGAGATAAGAGAGACAATATATTTCGCTTCAAAATTAATTATTTTATCAGAGAAGAAAACAGAGAGTTCTTGAATTTTTAGTGAATGTCAGCGTTTTTGAGCATAAATATATTTTTATTTACACCTGAAGGGTTTCCGGAGAGGACATCAGAGTCAAGTAATGATTGTCTTAGGACAAAGCACGTCAAATAAACTGCCATACTGTTTGCCTGGTGGTGATGGAAGCGCTTGAATAGCTTGATTATTTCGATTTTCATCGTGCTCTGTCAATAAATGAAAAAGTTCACGATGACGAAAGTTTTCGTTGATGATTAAAAAATTGCTTCCAATTTTCTTATCAAGAAAACGAATATTCGCAAGTTTAAGTGTAAAGATAAAGAGATAAAGCTTTCGGAGCTGGACGGTCCCTCAAAAATGGGCTATGCATTGGACTCCGTTCGTTGCAGCTTAGAAGCCATTGGATGCATATTCTGCCCATACAATAGCTTTCGGCGGTCTAACGATTCATGAAGTAGGTGTTGTTATCTTCCAGATATGCTTGATTGTAATTTGGCGACTCGGTGAGATGATAGGATTTGTTTGTTTAAGGTGAATCAGCGAGTATTGCATGACACTTTTAAGCACAGCTCCTCATTAGCTCTTGGATCTGCATATTAGTTTTGGAGTGATCGTAATGACCTTTATAGATAATCACTGAAATAAAACTCCGCTAATTAATGTTATAAAATGAGTATTATAGTATATACCAGATAATCATTTTTTGAGCCACGTATGTGGTCTGTTATAGGGCAAATTATAGAGCCCCATGCACTTGTTTCGACCTTGACTTTCTCATCAGTGCCCTGTATCAGACCGCATACGTGGCTCAAAAAATAATTATCTGGCATATTGAAATTCGAGCGCGGTCTTAGTAAAACACTCAAACCAAAGGTATGATATGTCAACGATACCAGTCAAGAGCAATCAAGTATATGACACTGCCCATTCAGTGATAATTTCACTTAATAGACGGTGTAAAATGTTCGTCGTTGCCTACTCCTATTATATGAGACTGGAGCACTCCGAGAGGATTGACAAAAGACGAGGGGTAACTGCCCGACTGACGAGATTGTTAAGGTCAAAACACGTGTATAGAGGTCTATAAGTTGCTCTATAGCGGACCACATACGTGGCTCAAAAAATGGTTATCTGAGATTTTGAAATGTGATCATGGTCTTAAGAAAACACTCGAAACGAAAGTTTTATCATAATATACTATTATTATTATGGTACCATAATATACGAAATGATTGCCCATTCGTTTTGAAGTAGATGATGCTTGAATGAGCAAGCTACGATTTCGCTGGAATCACGAATTATCTTCGAATAGCAGTAATATGATCATTGGTATTATACTAGTAATACTTGATATTGTTATTTTTCCATTTAGGTAATGTACGTTGGTGACTTGGTTGGATTTTATGTGATTCCGATGTTTCTCAACATCGTCATCTACGTGAAGATCGCTATCGTTCTTAACCAGTGCGGAGATAATAGGAAACACAGCGATTCAGGTGAACATTGAACAAAATACTTGCTTACTTTTAGAACCTTATTCCGTAATCACAGATTATGTTGTTCCCAAGCCAAATATCACTCTTCTCGTCTTCTCGTAAACATGTTTACGGTAGTGATACCCGTTCAACAAAATGTTCTGTGAGTGTGATATATAAATTGTTAACAGCTGCCGCAGTTAAATACGATTGGTGTAGAACACATACTTGCCTGGATTTTTTCCTAGACGGTGGTAGTAGAGGAGGCCTACACCGCTCCAAAGTCCACTGTCCTCCAGTTTAGCCCATCTATTGTCAACTCTTTCGATCAGGTGACCTGTCAGCAAATGTTTCGCTGAAGATAGCTGTTCTTCTATCGATGTCAACCCATTCGCGACCAAACTGGTTTCTTAATAAAATGCAATAATTTTTTGAAGCATACATGTGTTAGCTCTAAGGAGACTCTGATTATTCTTGCTGAGGCTGATAAAACACAAAATGAGCTTATATGACGATCCAATATTGAACGCACTCATAACGCAGAAGTGCTTTAAAGGTTATATCATCGCGTAAGTGGCAAAGGAAGAATACTTGCCGGGTTTTAAACTATCGGTGTCCAGCCTAATCCTGTTGACTGAAAGCTTTCAATGCTTCTCACCTCCATCAGGATCATGTTTCCTTTATGTTGTTTCTATGTTAGTTGAACAGCCGGATACGAAACGTAGGATGTCGTCTGTCATCTCTGCTATAAAAACATCGTCCATCTCGACTAGTCTTTTTTGCACCATGAATTTTTGATGAGCTTGGTTTCTTTAAATTTATGCGCATTCATATCCCCTTTTCCGCTCCATTGATTTCTTTGAGGAGTCCTTCTACTTTAGTGACGCTTCTGAAAAGGATAACTATGCTACTTGCCAAATGAATTGCTGACAGGAATTTGTCGTATGCCTTTTGCGTTACAACCAAACAACTTAGTTATCTACTTCGAAGTCGAGCTGAATGTTGCGTGATGGTGGCTCTTTTTATAACCCCTTTCAATCCAGAAGATAAGGTGTTAACGAAAGGGTTATGCTTTGATGGCGCAGTTGAAATAGCAGTTACCCGGCCTTCTTATCTGGGACGGACCCATTCCGTGGTTGACGTGCCGAGATACGATGGTGTTCGTCTTGTTGAGGGCGAACGGTATCTCCTAGTAGGTAGGTGCCCAAAAGTGCATCTAATGTTTTCATCAGACACTCGCGCACCTTATCCATAGTTCAGGTATCATCAAAAGCGGATCAGAATCGCAGCCACATTGTTTGTCTTAAGTGTCTTGAAGTTTTGAACCTGCACCATAGGAATATCTTTTTTGAAAACTTGCTAAGCTGAACAAGAAAGTCGGACGATATTCGCGGTGATTGTATTCTATTCTCGAGATCACTGTGCGCTGAACTCTGGAGATCAGGAAACATCCTATTTGGATACAAGTGTCGTATGGTTTTGAGAAATGCTTGTAGGCGTGAATTTTTGCTTTACAAGGAATTCATTGTAATGCTGCGTGGTTCTAAAGTTAGACTTCTCCCAATGCCATTGATCACCAGCTTAGACTCCAAAGGACGAAACGTGATGAGGGTTTCCTTTAGTATGAATTTACCATACGGGTTCTTTGAAGGGACATGGTGGAGCAGGGTTATTCCGTTGTCAGGTCGATATCATGACGGGGCCAATACGATCGAATTACCGTCCACCAAATCTTCTAGTGTAATGGACCTGAAGATCCTCAGAGTTTTTCTCTGATCCTACATTGTTCCATTTCTTGAGTTTTCTAAGCTTCATCACTGTGAATTCTTTTAGTATCTACCAATTATCGTCCAACAATGTCTTCAGATTTGCACATAAATTCGGCCGCCACTTAAAAAACTCCGTTTTTCTTACGAGTGTCAATGAATGTATGGTTGGCTAGTCTTGAAATTCATGAAGAGCTTCACTAGAGTATTTCCAAGTCTCCACACAAGCACTCGTCCATCTTCATGGGTTTGAAGGTGCTCTTTCAAGGCAAGTCCTATTGCAATCTGCCAAACCCAGAAGGACGAAGGGCTTGCCTTGCGCACGAAAGGTCAAACAAGTCACAAAGCGTGTACTTTGCGGTATTTGGAAACACTTCGTTTTCAGCTCCCTATAAAACTGTTCGTAGTTTGGGAAAAAAAAATTGATTCCATGAGCGATTTATTCAGAGTTCCATGCGAGTACTCAATCGAATAATCTACTGCAAAAGCCTCCACTCACTGACTTAAAGGACATGCATCGCATGACCGTACGACGAAGTTCGTCAGTAGGACGAAATCAGGTGAGCGTCAAGGCGCGGCAGAAATCTGCTCACTACCATTTTGTGTTAGACTTTCAATCAGCAGTGTGATCTCAGTTTTCAGTGCTAATTATGAAGGCGACCTTTCATCAATCACCTAACTCGTTTTCTTAAGTAATCACTTTTAATGTTTTTGCCTCTCGACTTCCTCAGTTATCTTTTTTGAGTCGTAAAGTTCTATTTATAATTTTATTTCCACACCACTTTTATTGGAACACTTTCCCTCACATTGGCCTGTTTTTCTTTGCAGTTTTTGAAATCGTCGTTGTAACAGTGTGGTCATGAGGTCAACATAAACGCATTAATATTTTTTAAAATCGAATTAGACTTAGTGGTGCGTTTTTGTTCGGAGTGCTATTTTCCTTGAAAATTAATTCCATGGATTTTATTCATTAACTCTGATATGTGACCAGCTAATTTTATGTGAACACTTCTTTGATTATTATTTAGTTTATATACACTGCAGACTAATTACTGGTTGAGGGAAAAGTTCCTTGACACCCATTGAAAATTCGGAATTTAAACATAAATTCATTTAAAACAACAGTTCTTCAGAACTAAAATCATCAGTATCTACAATCTTCTGCCAAGATCTGCATTATTCCGGATATGTTTGAAATCGCCATTCTTTGAGCCTCAAATCAATAAGCTCCTGACATGCCTCTTCAACTTCATCAAATGTCGCGAATCAAAGTCCGCGCAGAAGATGTTCCATTGAGCGAAAACGAGACTATTATCGGAGGGTGCAGCATCTGGACTGTAGGCTGGGTGTGCGACAAGACATAGACTCCGTCCAATTCATTAAACTTTTCCCTGGTCTTCTTTGCAGTGTGAGGTTTGGCTTTGTATTGATGAAACAGTGCGCGCTTTTCACGAATTAATGTCCCTCAACACATCGTAGACTCAGTCCAGCTGCTCGCAGTAGAGTAGAGTATATTCCTGAAATATTCCCATGAATTTACAATAACCGATACTATGTGGAATAAGCATAAAATTTGAATTTTTTTGCGGGTATCAAGGAACTTCTTTCTCAACTTAGTAATCTCGTAGTTATCTTTTTTATTTACATTAAAAGAAAGAATGAGCGAAAAAAAAATTTGGACAAAAGAGTATAATTTAGGTAGTGAAAATGCTGGCACTTGTGGTGTTCGTCTTCGCCACTTGTTGGCTTCCCTATAGGGCAATGGTTGTGAACAACTCGTTTCGTGACGAGAAGTGGAACTCAGACGGGTTTGTTTAATTTCTACCCTCACAATGTTCTGAAACTTTTCTGAGGAATTTTTTACACTTTATGAACTCAAAGTAATCTTCAAATTCTACTTTTGATTTTAACTTGAGCTCAACTTTTCCATTCGTAATAGTTGTAATAACAAGTGTCATTCATACTAATAACGTAGCAATAAGTAGCGTGTTTTCATTAACCATTTAGCCGATCAGGGTGATCATTAAGCGTTGAATTAAGCTTCTCAGTTATAATCACATTAAATTGAGACGAGAAGAAGAGGATGAAAGAGAGAGACGGATAAAGAAATGGTTGGAGTGGACAGAGATTCAAAGATTCACCGAATGCGAGTGGATTTCATTGATTACTATCAGTAAACAATGAAGAGGAAGCTAAAAGAGCTACTATAGTATACTTACTCTCTAGTGATGGCAGTTAAAATTGATAGCGAAAGGCTTATATCAAAATTTCGCTATCTCCAGAGAGGTAGTCATATACGTGGATCTGCTTCACCTCGTGGCATATCCTCGAATCGGCTATTAATGACTGATAGCGAACTAGAGGATCCTAAGCGACCATATACTTACTGTGAGACGCTAGTAGACTCAGGAGAAATCGAGTTATAATCGTACTTTCAATGTTCTGAGTGATTCGGAACTACATTTTAGTCATCCTAATCATTCATAGAGAAGCTGCGCCTACATGTATGCAAATTTATTTGTTGAAAAACCTGTAGTAATAAGATTCGAAACCATATATAAGTGGTAAGAGATTGTTTCCAACAGGCAAATCGTGAAAGGATTCAACAAGCGACCTGTGAAAAGATACATTCCCCACCTGCCATAGAGTGTTATTTGTCTCACTCGCACGATGTCTGATGATTTTTGTGCAGCTCGAGAGATTGAAGTCCACTTTCAGATCAGACTCATAGCGGGTGGTGCGTAGACTATCATTAGGAGACACTCAGTTATCGAAAAGTATAAGGTGATCAAAAATTGCTTGCGCTAGACTTGACGTGAATAAATGTCTATTGAAAAAATGAATAAAGTGGAAGCTTAAGAAAATTTTTGGTTCCCCTTTTTTAGGTACATCTTTTTCTCAAAGACGATGATATTTATAAATTGCGCTATCAATCCGATACTCTATAATTTGATGTCTGCACGATTTCGAGCTGCATTTAGAAGCTTATTCAACGAAAAAGCTGTTGCAAGCCATCAACAGCGTATGTTTACTTCTTCGTATATTTTCCTTTCTTTCCGTCACAATTTCTTTATTGTGGTAAATTTACCGTCCTTTTTATAAAATGCGCAATGAAAGAGTTCGAATGAATGCAATAGTGGTTTAAAGTTGGGGCCAAAACAAAAAGTACAAGTATTTATCACGGAGTTCTAATAAATGGTCCTCATTTAACATGCCAAAAAAATCAAATAGAAGATTTTCTACAAAAAGTGGGGTTCGACATAGTGATACTATATTTCCAAAGTATTCACTGTTGCACCAAAATGAATAATGAAGTCGCTCGATTGGGACGAGGAGAACAAACGTATTGATGGAAAATTCCTATCAAACTTTCGTTTCGCGGACCACATCGCCATGTATTTGAATAGTACCAGCGAAGCAGTGACAATGCTCAATGAGTTCAACGAAGCAGAAAGAAAATTTAGACCATTCACAAACAGGATGATGACTCAGCTCATAAGTATCCATAGTGTGAAGGTGAACAAATTGGATGATCCTCTGATTACAGAGTCCATCTCGTGCGTGTATCTTGGACGACCAGTGAACATGGAGAACAATATGAAGGAGTATTCAGACAGAAGAAGAAGGGCAGCATAGGCGCATTAGGATCTCTAAAAGATGTCACCGACTGAATAGCGGACCCCAAACTCCGTTCTCCCCTTTTCGATTTAACAGCCCTCTTAGCGCCCTGTGATGTAGCAAAGATTGCGGACTTCAAGAAATCTCCTTACTACTCATAGAGCGTTTGATTAACGTCTTCACGAATCTATTCGGTACTCGCGACGTCCAGCCGGTTTGTTCAGCACAGATCTCTGAAAATCATCTCATAATCATAGTCGAGAAATATATACATTGATAGCAATACAGATAGGCCGGTCACATAATAAGAAGAACAGAGGACAGATGAACGAAAATAACAGTGGAGTGGAGTCTAAAGGAATACAAGCGTCCTTTTGATTACCACCCAAACTTTAAGCGGAGCTGTTCGTAGCTAAAGACAATGATATGCATCCGCAGACGGCAACGAACACGGGATGGGCCTCGTGCACGTCGCCATGTTCGAAATACACCACCACCATGGACGACAGTTGCACGCGAGCGAAACGATTAGAAATTGTTGAGGCCGTTGACGGTTGGCGGCTGACAGATAGATGCGTTGTAGCGTAGAAAGAGTAGTGTGCAAAACGGACATCATTAGTGCAACGGGTTAGAGCACGCATTACCGAATAGAGTAAGATGTGGGTTCAAAACCCGCCTAACGCGGAAGTTTCGCATATCACTCTACTTCAAAAGATATATTTAAAAGTCTATACTACAGCTATACGCAGCCGTATTCATTGAATGGAAATTATTTCTTTAGCGCCGTGATTTATACCCTTCATGCCGGGGTCATTTTGATAAATATGGCTCAAAAAGCTTCAGAATGTTTCCATGCACAGGATTATTGATAAGATTGATTGTTATCCTATAATGTATTTTTTGGCTTACAAAATATGAAGTAATGAAAGCGTATAGACGCTTTTATATTATTGTCGGCAGGGGTAACAAAATTTTGACATTATCAAGATTAATTCAATGGGATTTCCAAAATTATTATTCTGCTTTTCATTGAATTCCTGCACTGAATTTTCTACAGTTCAGCATTTTCAGAATATACAAAGAGCCAATCAGTTTGTAATCGGAGGATGTCAACAGAACCAAAGATGGCGATAACGACAAAAATCGAAAATGGCAAACCGACAAAGACATCTGCTTACGAACCTCTCTAGATCCATGCAGACACTTTAGGATCAAACGAATTAGTGCGGCCATAACCAGCTGTTTTTCCCAAAAACTCTAGAGATTCTCTTACAAAAACCTCACACAACAGATTTGGACTATTGATAGAATCTGGAGTCTGAGACTTTGCATCGTTCCTTGAAAAAATCATTCTCCTTTCAAAAGAAAGGATTCACGACCTTTTTTTTCCTGCCACGTACGTAGTATATTGAATATGCAGAGGGATCCTTCGCTAAACCTTGCTTCTTCTTATCAAATTCGCTCAAATGCACTTTTATTTGTGCCAAATATGCAAGCGTATACAGCTACTTATCTACAATCTGCCCAAATAGAAAAGAAATATCTTTGTTTTGGCGACGTTTGAATCTCAAGAGATTTCTCAGCAACATTATTCCTTTACACATTACATCGCATTCTAATGGTATACTGAGCATCAGCTTAGTCGAAATATAAGCAACTTGATTTGCTACTCATCGATAGAGTTTTGTATTCGTGCCCTGCACTTATTGAATGATCCCGTACCAAGAGATCATTGTTACTAAAATATTCTTTTACTTTGCTAATCACTCAAAAGATTTGACCTTAATGCATACGGTTAACGGTTTGTACATAACACTTTTATTCTGCGTTTTCCATTATGTAAGATAACCATTAATGCCATTATTGTTTTGAAAAATGCCTCATGAGCATTGCCATCATACGGGTCTTGTCCGTATGTTATGTTGTGCGTATTTCTTTGCTGTTTGAAAACGTTTTATGGAAATGTCTTCAGTCTGAATATTAGACGGGTTTCCGTTCTCGTGAATACAGCCTCAGTATTTGACGTGCTAATCAATGAATATTACTATTCTTAATATTATGTCATTATGAGATTAAACGTCACCTTGGAATAACAACTGTTATTGTATCTTTTCTTATAATCTTAGAAGGAGGGAGGCAATAGCGGGAGGGGAGAAGCGCCGTGACCGAGTGGTTGTGATGCTCATTGCGGCGCGCGTGGGACCGAACCCTACCTCCTAATACTCTTTGGCAGTCAACGATGAGCGCCCTACGGATTACCACAGTTAGGCTGTCCTCGAAATTGCAAGGAGACAAGCTTAACCACTACTCTGCGACGTTAAAGAATAGCCTAAAAACGAATAAGTGGTAGACGTACTGGGATCCACATAGTGAAAGAAACTTGTAGACGGAGAATAAGGTGCCAAGTTCTAGAAGTAAGTGATGGAGTGCGGTGAACGATTGAGCATGCCTTTCACAGGTCCAAAGAATTTGAAATTCTCTATTGCCTCATCAAAAGGGAAATCAATATTGTATTTTTAAGCAATACATTGATCCGTCATCACAGTGGTGCCTTTCACTGTGCGGATCGCAGCACTTCTAGCATTCAACTCATTTTTTCATCTTCTTTATGAAAGTCGTAGAATACTGGTTGAGCAAGTCTCCTTGCAATCTTGCGGAAAGCCCAGGTGTGACGTTCCACAAGACGTTCTTGTTGACTGCCGGAGAGGAATGGGGGTGGACTCGGCTCCATGCGCCGCGACGGCATCATAGCAACTCGGCCACTGCGCCTCCAATATTGTGTTGATAATCTTATAATTGTTTGGTATACGCTGCAGTGCCTATCAGAGTCAAGCAGTTTCGTTATGCATGGGAAAACATTGTGATGATTTATACAGGTAATTTATTCAAATATCTGGAGGAATAAGCTTTTGCAGGACACAGTCAAAATAGAAAACATTCAAAAATACTTTTTATTCCTTTTTCCATCTGAAACTTCATGAATTCATGCAATTTTCGCATATGTGAATGGTCGGCCACCGCGTATGGGCGAAACTGTTTACGCTGTTGTCAATGGTGTAGGAGTGTAGCAACTCGAGGACTACATCACCCAAATAATTCACAGCACAATTATTTTCTATGCAATGTATTGAATGCTAAATTACAGCACATTGTCCGATTACATTGTTTCAAGCGAGGTCTAAAAACAGCCGAATATAAAGGTAGTATCAAAAATATCATTCTTGAATAATCGACTATTAATCGCTTCAATTTCCGGTAATCATGTCACTGGACATGCAGTGATATGTTATCTCTGTCGTGTGTGCAGTGAATTTTCACTATACACTCGTCAATGTAACATGTTCGTCGCCGATTCCACCATGTAAGAGGGCTCTCTTCCGAGAGGGATTGGCTCAGACGAAAGGCACTGTGGAATTGACGAGGCTAAGCAAGGCCGAAACACGTGTATTTCGCTGTATAAATGCCTACAGAAGACCTCATGAAAGGCTCAAACAAATACATCTTCCGATTATATTGTTTTGAGCAAGGTCTAAAAAGCAATAAAAAAAAACGGTCGAATGTGAAGGTAAATCACAACACTTTATTCATTGAAATAGAAATGTTACATGAGATCTATAGATCAGATCTGGCTTATTTCACAACCGTAATCATCAACTTTTTACTGGAAACTGAAAAGAGTGGGAACTTTTGGCAATAGGCAATAGAAACTTATTTTGAAAACAAATACTGAATTGGTCAACTGAATATGCTGATAAGACTATTGTACTTTCAAGTGAGTTCTCAATCGCATCTCTTAAGCGTGCAACCATTACAGCTTTACTGGCACAGCATCGAAACGAATGATGCGTGTCAAGTGGCAGCAGTACAGGGTCCAATTATTAGCTTTATTCTCAGTACATAGTAGATCTATTCATTCGTTTAATTCATAAAATTAAGTTCTAGTAATCTGCTTTCTTTATTGTAACCAAAATCTTTTGGCACCGTTCGCTGTGCTGCGAAATGACATGCATCCATTTGAATAGACTTTGTTGTGTTCGGCCTTATATTGTTCGCATAATCTAGCAAACGCCTGTTATGTGGTAATAGGCGGAAATTCTGTGGTAATAGGTGAGATTAGTGGCACTAGTGAGCGCGTGGGTGCATTGGCGAGTACTAGCGACCAAGACGTTCCGATAAACGGGCAATGGCACATGAATAACACTCGGCTTCTTCTAGATAATCCGCTTCCGAATTGTAACCGAAGTAACGCAATGCGATAATCGTTTGCTGCTTTGGTAGTTCGAATAATCGTTCAAACAGCAATACTGCGTATTCGTGAAAGTCGCCAGCAGCATGAAGTTGAAGTAACTGAAATTCCCACCATTTGCAAAAATAAACATAATGAAAATTTTTTTTCAAAACTTCGAAGACAATAAAGCTCGTTTCACTAATCCCTCCTTTCATGCCGGTTTGGTCAAGTCAATTCAGCATTTGGTAAAAAAATGGTCAGGATTAGGTTATTTCACAATTCGATCACAAAATGGCTGAGTGCTTCGGAGTAAAATTTCATGAGAATGTCACTTGACTGATTGTCATTCAAAGGCTTAGGTCATTTTTTAGCTCTGATATTGACTTCTTAAGGAGGAACGACTAAGTTTGTTCTTTTGGTTCGACAAGTTTAGGTCCAGTAACCACATTTGCTTATTTATCCTCACTTTGTGTTGCACTACACCGTAGAGACAAATGGAACGAGCATAAACAGGCTTTAATGACGAAGACAGAATATGCGAATGTGTAAGAAAGATAAACTCGTAAAGTTTGAAGACTGACGTCTCAGAGCAGTCGTAAATTGGATTCACTTTTTCTTTAGTTGATTTTCCTCTGCATGTGTAACGTACTAGCGACATCTTTTAGGTTGCAAAATCTCACAACGGGAGAAGACAATAAGAAACGAAGCTACGTAGATGCGGAATGAGCAGCTGTAAAGCAAGGATTCCACCCATATCACATCGCCGATGCTCCTGGGAGGTAGTAGATAGGTAATTTCTATCTTTTTAATATCTGCATTCGTCTGTTTTCACGCTTTACTGGAAATGAAATGTCACGCCATTCAACCATTTTCCCCCTTCTTGAATGGCTGGTTCTCTTAACGATAAGAAATCATTAAGCACTTGTTTTCATTCCAAGCTCAAGCATTTGAAGAAGTTATCGACAGTATTTATTAACACACTGTCTCCACTATTCACATTTCAGTTATTGCAATGTGAAGCACTTGAAAGATTGAGATTAAGCACCGTGTTGTCGTAGGAGCCAGAACGACATAGATTCAAGTCGATGAGTGGCAACGACGTAACAACAGCAGTAATACGTTTGCATAAATGTTCATCCTTCATGACTGATTGCCTCTTCAATAGAGAAAATGGCAAGGATATTCTCATTGGAAGTGGCGTTAATCATTGATAGCTATCGCCAACCTTGCAGAACGTGTGGATGGCTTCAATAATTGAGCAGTGGCAATGGGTTTTCGGCTATCCTTCGGCAGGCGTCGACACTTATATGTTTTTTATTCTTCCTTTTATCCTATTTTCTGTTCTTCATTTTATTCTTCATTTATTGAAAAACTCACGGTGTCCTTATCTTCTTCACTGAGAAAACTCTCCAAAAATTTCGGCGGCCATTTTTGTACCATAAACTTTTCGATTCGACGTCGAGCGTCTTCATCGATGTCTGATTCGCTCAACTTCAACTGAAATTCACTAGCTCTTATGAATTTCAAGAATTAGCGATTGTATTCATGATCGTATAGCTGTAGGCTAATTTATTCGTTACTAAGTCAATTTATTAATTTATTTCAAATTAGCGATCACCCACCGCCACCAAGCGCATCAGTTTATGGTAGGATGCCGTGGCATGAAGTGCTGAGACCTCGGCCAGTTCGTCATTCGTCCAGTCCAACGATTGAAAGATACCATTGTGAGCTGTGAGAAAGCTAGATTGCTCTAGACAGTTGACAGATGCCACTAGAGCAACCAGAAATATCAACAGAATCATCTGAAATCACTCTTAAGTATCAACAGAATCATATGAAACATCCAAAAATCCAACAGGGCGGTCGTCAGTTACCGTGGATGACAACGTGTTGATAGCGACAAGTCAACACACAGCGAAAGAGATTGTTTTGATACACAAGGAAAGCAAAACCGGACAAAAGTCTGCGATGAATATACGCTTAAAAATGACACTGTGTTCAGTGTGCCAGTAACAGTTGTCCGTCAAAGGCAGACAGACCAAATTTACTGCTAGCGCCATGCTTTTTCCACTTGACACAATCGTCAAAATTCGTTAGTTAACAGGAAGCTCATGTGCGGATCGAATCTATTCTGGCAAATTACCGAGTACTCCTTACTGCTTGCTTTCTGTTTGTGATATGAGAAGGGTCAGTGCCTTCAAGAAAACTCGTCTTCCATTCTTCCAGGATGCTGTAAGGAAAGAAGTCACCTCTTCTAATATGCCATGCGTTCATAGAATAATATAAGAAATGTACAAGAAGTTTTCACATTATCAGACAGCGAAGTAGAAGTTTATTACAGATAATAATCTGAAAGTGCAATCTGTTTAACTGCTCAAACAGCAGAAAAAAACTGCTTAATATTCTGCTGTTCAATAAGTATTGGAATAAAGATTATTGAAAATGCAATTGTACCCAAAGGTGTCAGTTTAACTAGCTCTAATATCAATATGTGTATACCCGATCGAGCCCGTTGACGGTCCGTAGTTACAGCTCCGATAATTATATCGCAGAAAGAGTGATAGCAGAGTAAGAAACACTAAATCAACTCTAGTCAGAGGCTTCAAGTTTCGCATATCGCTTAACATATTCTTAGACAAACAAAATGTAAAAACGTTGGCAACTACGATTAAATGATGAAATGAAATAATTATACAGCGAAGTCAGACGTTAATGCACAGCAATCAAGTCGGCTGGTTAAATTAACTAAGGGAGGAATTGCCCCGAGAGCAAAATGAAACTTGTAGTGGGCGTTTAAACCAGGAAGTTCTTTCGCGCAATAGAGGTGTTTACATACTGGGAAGGGACACAGACGTGGTTGAAACGACTGAGAATGGAAAGGATGAAGAAAGTCTGGAAGAAATTTGTGATAGCAGTGAAAAAATGATGAAGTACCATGGAGAAGAAATACTACATGCCGGATTGAAAACAAAAGACAGTAATAATCTTTCATCAACGTATGGAAAACAGTCGGTACTTTTTCATTATGGCTATGTCAAAAGTTTACTATTTTGTTATTTCCTAGAAAAGATATGTTCGAAAAAACGACGGGTATAAATTCTGAATATAGAATTAGGATAACAATAACAAAGGACTTAACAAACACTATGCACTGAAACAAGAATCTCAAGTTGAGACAAAGTCTGGGATATGGATTTATAGAACAAAATAAACATAGATGTATAGGATAACCAACTAAGGTGAAGTTCAAATAATGCACTGTAGTGTTCTCGTTGCCTTAGCCGTCACTTCCCTCCTTCCGTGCAGATAGCAATCGGTGGTCAGATCGTTGCACAACAGGAAGCGTAGATTGTTAATGACTGGCCGGTAGTTGGAAGGACGATCAGCAGCTGGTAGATCCATCAGTCAGAGAGAGAGAGAAACGCCTGATTTTACCCAGCCTTCGTCAAAACCACCGTCGTCATCAATATTGTTATCATTATGGGCATCGTGACCTTCATGGAGTTTGTGAGCCAACTTGGAAACGATGATTGCCGTTCCTTAGTAACTCGTCTCCGATCGCCTTAGGAAGGGTTTGAACGTGTGCAATTCACAGCGGGAGAAGGCCAGCTCGCTAATTCGGACAACTAGTAAACTCCATGCTTATGCAGTATTTTGCCCATAACTAAATCTATTCAACAAATTACTTCAACTGGAAAAATGCGGGTTTTGATGACGTCTCAACGGAAATATGACATGCAACAAAAAGGAGTTTTTTTATAGTGCCACTTTCAATCATTTCTCAGCCAGAGAATCGCGATCTATATCGATGCTAAAAAAATACATTTGAAAATGTTTTTATTGTTTAGTAAAAGTTGCCGCTTTCTGAAATTATATATTGCACTGGTTCTAGAAAGCAGTTGATATCTGATTTTTCTCCGCATTCAATTCCCTCCTCTAGTTTGATGTCATTCGTTTTCAATTAGTCTCAAAGAAGTAGAGTAGTATTTGCAAGACAAAACCTGTTAAAAGTGACTTTTGTTTGATCTCAGTACAGATAGTTAATGAAATTTTTCTCATTGATAGGCTAACCCAAAGCTATTACAAAAATACGTAATTTCTCAGATTCATTAGATTCTCATGTCAGATCCCGATAACGGAGGGATGGGACCTTGGGTGGCGAGGCGCAAAGTTGAACCAGAAATCAGCGCCCTTGAATGCACCCATTCACGGCATCTGTACTTCCTGTGTTCAAAAAAAAAAAGAAATAAGTAAGACGTCCGCACTTCAAAGAGCAATGAATCAAAGCTCCGGCTTCCACTCAGCCTCGCCGTGAATAGTCAATATTTTCTCAGGATCTGTCCTTGCTTTAGGCTAGAGCGGTGTTAGCATCTTTCAAAAACGGTAGCTGTTATTTCGGCGACCTACTCTTTTTAGAGTGTAGACGTACTATGCAGATGTTTGCTGCTGTTCGGCACGTATTTCAGAAAGAACAGCGCTAAAAGAGAAAAAGGAAAGAAGTTACTACATTCAAGGCTATCGCGCTTATGGCGCAGCGGTTAGAGGTTCTCCGCGACACACTGGTCGATCACTCGATGGCCAGTGGTTCGACCGCAAGCTCCAGACGCACCAAGCTTTCCGTTCCTCCAGGGTGGCTAAGTTATTACCATACGTGTTTAAGAGGATAGTAACATTAGATTGAAACATCGGGAAAACACTACGAATTATTGTAAAGTCAGATTTGCACTCAGTTACCTCAAACGGAACGAATCTAAAAGTTGAAGACGAATGCATGACGCATCCCTCGGGGAACCTCGGGGAATAGTCGACTCCGGGAGCCTTATCTTGCATGTTCTGAATACGAACAGCTGGGTAATTTCAAAAGATCAGCTAGGCTTCGTAGCTGAAACACTACTGTACAAATTCCGAAAAGAACAATTCCTTCACAACTATCGTTCATATCAAACGAAATAAATATCGTTATTCAAGGGTACCTAAAACTGGTCTAGAAAACTCTGCGGCAGTTATGGAGATTCACCTAACACTTCACGTAGTCAAACCGTGAGGAACCTTCCTTCTAGCTTTCTAGGTAAGCAGTGGAGAGTGTGGCGTATCCTGACAGCAGAGACGAAGACGTCAGGAGTGCGATACAGTACGTGATCTCTTGTAACACATATAGTGATGAGCAGATGAGTTCATTGGCAAAATGAACAGACTACTTTAACTCAGCGTAAAAATATCTGGAAGGAAAGTAGAAACTTGATCCTTGATCAAGTATATTTTGGGCGCATATAGAGCACAAGGCAGGACGTTGACTATTTCAAGGTGACAACCACAATACTCAGATAGTAATCATGAGCATCAGTGCACAAAGCCCTTGACTTTTGTAAAAAAATTTCAAAAATCTCAGAATGATTAAAAGGAAGCGTGCTTGGCTATCAAACCTGATATGGAGTCTTATCTTAGATTGATATCCTTATCGGTGTAGGCTTCACTGTTTACAATGTGAACAACAGACGGATGATCTTTTTATAATAAGTGAAAGCTGAAGATCTAAAAGATATGCTTTTCTCAATGGGTTGGTTCTAGGCTCGAATCTCGGATTTTGATCTAGATACATATGAGTAAGAAAAGATTTATCAAACAATAAATTATTGTGCGATATAGTACGCTCGAGCTCCAATAAACATTAATTCATCTTTACAAACATGTATTCAACAATGCTGAGTGATATACAAAACATTGAACGTCTGACGAGATTTGAACTAACATTTCACTTTTTTCGGGAAAGGGTGCTAACCGTTGGACAACCGACGCTCGTCCTGCCATCACTTTTGCGGTACAACTGTATAGATCTGTCAACAACCAACCGTCAACGGTTTGGCCTGGAAAGCCGATATATCGACATAGAATCCATGTCATCATTATATATATACCGAGCGCATGTGGCGCAGTGATTAGAGGTGTCCTGCGTCGCACACGAGGTCACTGGTTCGATCTCGCGCTCATGGCTCACCAAGCCATCCATCTCTCCGGGGTCGGTAAATTGGTACCAGACAGGTCTCAGACTCGTCTGGGAGGATAAGCAGCACTGATTCGGTTCAGCGGGAGGCCACCGCGAGTCACTGTAAAGGCCAGATGCGCATTCAATCACCTCAAACGAGGTTAAAAATTGAAGTCGAATGCATGGCGCATTCCTCAGGGATTGATTAACGCCGAGAGCTTTATCCTTTTATCCTTTATATATATATATATATATATATATATATATATATATATATGACATATATCATATCGGCCAGAATTCTTTTAATTTAACCGTTTTTATAGGTGGTATAATATAACAAATATCTATTCAATAACGTTGAGCGATGTGCAAAACTTCAAAATTCGGAAGGCTTGGAATGTCGTTTTCGAGGTTTTGCATATGACTCAACATTATTGGATATACATATATTTGCAATATCATACCACTGCTAAAAGCCTAAATAAGAAAAATTTCGGTTTATTTTATATAAATCATCTTTATTAATTTGCGCTTTGTCGTATCGTTGTGATTTCTGTTGGGATTTACTGGATGTTGAACGCTACATAAAGTAGTTGCTGCATTTTTCAGCCAAAATTATCTAGATAGCGAACAACTTAGAATACCCATACATAATATCAGAGAAGAAGTAACTCATGAAGCGGTAGATCTAAGGCAGTTACGATCAGCCGTCAGTGAAATTCTAAATGATCTGTTGCCAGAAGTGTCGCATCAACGGTCGATAGGAGATCTAAATGGTGCTCATGTAACCTGAAGAGTGAAAGGATCACTTAGGTCATGAAGGTGATAATCAGTATGGCTGTTATCGTAACTGCCGGCGTCACATGTCAGAAACGCGTCCTTACATTTTATTTGACTTTTGTTGCTCAGCAACGACTACTGCTGAATTACCAAAAGAGACCATCTTCTTTCAATAGTTGATTATTATTATCAAATTGAACATTATTTTTCTAAAACCACATTCATAGGTAGAAGTTGGTTTTTTTCGGCTTGGAATGCAAAACAAAATAGAAGTGATACATCGACTTTTATTGGATTCAAGTGCAGGTAAGCGATAGGTGCCGACGTTGGGCGGATGTACGGACCGTTTGACTCGACCTAATGGCCAGGAATGCTTGCTTATTCAACGAGTCGGATAAGTGGAGCCAAATAGCAAAATAGGCGTAAAACGAGTGCATGCAAAAGGTCAACGCCGTTTTGCAAAGAAAGCATCTCTTCTACAAGCGTCTCGACTACACTCCACGTCAATGCAAACACCAAATCGCATGATCATGTGACGATGATAAAAAATCGGCAATGCATGGAAAAAGACATATCATAAACCATCAACACATTCTGATAGGAAGAAAGAAAGTGGAAGTGCGAAGGCAGAAATGGACTAGCGTTTTCGACACAATCAAAATAATTTAGGAAAAGAGCAAACAGCAGTGAGAAGTGAAATATTAATAAAAAAGAAATCTTGAGAAACAGTAACGTCATATATATATATTATATATATATATATGTATCGTTAAGAAGATTTGTGAAGGAAAATATGAAGAAAGGTGTAACTAAAGTTCCCCTCTCATTGACGGCTATAGATTTCGGGCAGTGAACATTAAGAGACCTAAAAGATGTCTGTATCACTAATATATGAGTCGACTGAATCTCTTCTAACCAAGAAGTACCTGTAGGAAACACGATGTTTTGATAATGCGCTCAACACTTTTCGGGAACTGCCATGCAGATAGTAGTAGTTCGCAGGATAGCGTTAACTGACAAGGCTGTTCCCAACAGTTTACAACTCTTTAAATTTTGTTTTTCTTGCTCTCTGTCTATAATGCATGGGCATCTGTAACTGCATATATATATATATATAGCGCATGTGGCGCAGTGGTTAGAGGTGCCCTGCGTCGCACACGAGGTCAATGGTTCGATCTCGCGCTCATGACTCACCAAGCCATCCATCCCTTCGGGTCGGTAAATTGGTACCAGACAGGTCTCAGACTTGTCTGGGAGGATAAGCAGCACTGACTCGGTTCAGTGGGAGGCCTCCGCGAGTCATTGTAAAGGCCAGATATGCATTCAATCACCTCAAACGAAGTTAGAAATTGAAGTCGTATGCATGGCGTATCCCTCAGGGATTGATCAACGCTGAGAGCTTTATCCTTTTTATCCTTTATATATATATGTATATAGAATATATATATAATCGTCTGTGTCTACGAGATGATACTTTACAAAACGAAACGTTTTTACCTGTAGAGCTTAACGTCTCTTGAGGAATGTTACCGTATCCCTAGTGGTACACATCGATACTAGTCGTTTCCCGCCAAGTGGTTATTTTCCGTCATTTCTTACATCAGCTATTTCTCATGCTGTCTATACCATTCATCCTAGCGTAATAGCTCAGCTATGCTGCATACTGCCAGTGTATGGTGTTGGTATATCTTCTTCAATATCGACGGCTAACGCTTCGGCGACTTAGCCTTTCTCAGAGCCTAAACATAGTATGCCATAACACATTATATCCAATCATTCAGCTGATATCTTTTTTATCTGGTGAATATACTGCAGAAACCAATTTGAATCTCTACCTGATATACAAAACCACCGTTTAATTACTTATTTGGGAAGAACATTGGTGTGCTGTTACACACTGCGAATAATGAACTTTACTGAGATTAAAAATCAATTCGAGATCGAGATAAGGTCTTGAAATTTATCCAGAAAGTTCATGGGTCCGCCGCACCGACGTTTTTGATTCGGTTAGGATTCTCACCACACTTCAGAGGCGTCACCGTTATGTATTTCAGTCTTATGTGTATTTGAAAAAGCACTAGTGGAATTTCAACTTTTCATCGAGTTTGCCTTATGTGAACACCAGGTGGCTCCCTGTTTCGCTTGCATATTCATTACCATATGTCTTCCCGAAAATCAGGTGTAATGTAGCTGAACTCATGTCGTCATCGTCCTGCGGCTAGGACATATCAAGCAATCCTCTGTTCTACATTGACGGCCATACAGGAAATTCTCGTCGAACTGGCAACGTATAGTGTTGGGTGGAATTTCTATATATCCCAATTGCAAGTTCTGAAAAGATTGGAAAAAGATGAAACCCTGTAGCTGATATTGAAGCAACTCGGGAACTATCGTATACCATTGTGAGGTACGAACGCGAGGTAAGGAGTTGAGTGCAGGAAGTGCAGGAAATCCGCGAAGTGTATTACGATGGCAAATCCCGTGTATTGGTAATAATTTTTCAATTATTTTTTTACTAATGAAAGAAGTGATTAATGGCTTTTGATGCTACTATTAGTGTTATTGTACGTGGCACAATACTGACCTGGTGTCCTTTCTTAAGAAAGTAGAAAGTATTATATCTTCTCATCTAAAATGAAATAATACGCGAAGATTGAAACATTTCATGAGCAGCCTTGTAGAACGGCGGGTCGATATTATTCAGCTACTCACCTGATTTGTTACTGGCCGGTTACCGTAGCAAGTGAAGCGACACTGCCGATTCCTGTCAAGAATGCCGGTTTTATTGCAAAGGCTTTCCATCTTATCACCACCTAGAACTTTTTCCCAAAGCATACGGTAATTCTTTTGCTTCATCGAGTCTACCAAAAAGACTTCTGTCATTGAAAAAGTATTATCTGGTCTTATGAAAATCAACCATATCTTTTTTCATTATAACAAGCTCAGATAATCTCATTAATAAAGTTTTTATTCCAACAAATTGGCACAGATATAGCAACGATATTGTGTTGAATATTTAAAATATATCTTGAGATAATGTCTGATTCTTTTATGATGTTGGTTGATACTTTCGCGGACTGGCTTTCTTCAGGGCTTTGAAAGATAACACTGGCACTGAAGCTACTCAACCAAATACTTCCATAACCTTAGTAGAAAACCTTCATACTTAAACTTTCAAAGTGGCAAGCCTTGGAAGATTTGATTGCCATCTTCTTGATGTACAGTATTGTAAAGCTTAGCTGCTTTTTTCCCAAAGTTTGCTTTGTAGGACATTTTCTTGTTCGTAATTCACAACCGTTCAGCTCAGATTGAGATCATATTCTCAAAACAATCGTATCGTTTCGCATCATGTATTCAACTTTTCACGTAAAGCAAAGGTAGCAAATGAAGACTTCGTTGAAGCATAAGCTAAAGATTAGCCTGTGAATGCTTTGATGAATAAATCATAGAGATTCTAATGAGGACATGGGCTTTCATGAGGGCGACGGTCGTCAGCCTCCTCATCTAATGGCGAAGACCATTTGATGGTGATGATCAAAGAAGATCCTTATTAGTCGAAAAGCCGTGGAAGATTATCCGCTGACGTTGTAGAGGGAAAAGTGAGGAAATCTTAGATTGTAGATGATAAACAAACTGAGTCAAGAATAACAAATTTGTGGCTATAGAGTCTCCCCCACGCTTCCTAGGTTTCTTTCATAAGTTGCCTATTTGTTGATCGCGATGCACTCGTGATAAAAAATTGGATTATGACAAGCGAAGACTTTGAGTACAATGGGAGCATCCAATCGTTGCTAGTATACACTTTCCAGGATAAATTCTGAACCACGAGACTATGGTGAAGGTTTGATGGCCTACATAGGACCATTAAATACAGAAGCTTTCTTGTTGAGGGCGGAACTTTCAAGCATAAATCTACTTTTCTAGTTTTCAGCAACGAGTAGAATGCAATTTTCTTACAAAGAAACATTGGCTTACGCGTTGTGCAATCAATGATGGAGGAGTGAACGCAGTGGGCTACGAAACCTTCCTCATTGTTCATATTCATCAGACTTCCCGCTTGTCGAGTATTGTGCTTCCAAGCTCTTCAATCATTACATCCAATCTGAGGAAAATGTTCTAAAACCATGATTTTGCCGAAGTAACTTACTAAGATTTCGTTGCTCAGACGTAAAATTCCAGCTACCGTAACAACTCTCCAACAGCTTGTTGGCCTCACTGTGAAAAATTGTTATTGTTTCTGCTTCAAACAAATAAATTTTATGCAAGCCAACCAATGAATTATTTCAGAGTCAATACTCAAAATCATTCACCGATGCTGCATCCTCTGGAATTGTAATAGTGATATTAGCATTCAATTCATTAAATGTGTTGTAACTCTATTCAAAATTCTAATGCATCCTAACAGAAGCAGTTGAAATGTAACGAAACAGACAAAATCGACTAATGTGTATAAATATAAGACTTTTCGAAATTGATGCCAGATTTCAAATCGTATGTCCAAAATGGCATGCCTTAACTGAAAATAAACTCTATTAATGGAGATAAAGTTCGCTGAAATGTTGGCATTTTCACCAACAAGAAGGAAATACTTTTGGACTAGTTGCAAAAATACTGAGGTTCTAGAGACGATGATGACCGTTGAGGGCAATCCAGATTTGATTGCTTTATTGAGAAATTCTTAAATAGAAAGTTGTCAAAGTGCTTGAAAAAGAGGTAGTCGAAGTCGAAAGATTTAGTGAGAACGGGTGACAGACCAGATATTTGTAATCCTGCACGATCAAATTCTTCGGTGTTAGCTGAGTGACGTGTGGTGGTGGTCGTCGTCGTGGTAAAAGATTGATTCTCTTTCTGCTGATTATCTGATTAGTACAGGGTAAAACAGTGAAAAGTTTGATGCATTTGGTCAACCTACTCTTGACCATTGGGCGACTACTATGACCTTTTATTTCATAAATTTTCAACTGACGAATCGCTGCGGGATTGTCATCGAGATCCATTTCAAGGCGTACGTCACAGTACGATAGAGATATAGGTCGCTCTGGTGACGAAAAGGATACACCGACGGTACCTTATGCAGCAACTTCATTCATTCTCATTCAGTTTGTGCAGCATCCGTCTGTCCAGCTTCTCTTTTATCCAATTAATTTTTGATGCCCCGTTATAGTTAGGATGCTTGCATTGAGTTCTTCTGCAATTTCCCCTAGGCACTTGATCTTGTATTCTCTCCCATCAGACCTTTCAACTGGTTGCCGACAAAAGAAAAACCACGTTCGTAGCTTCTTTCATCTTGAACATCGAAATCGTCACTGCGAAATTAACCAAAACCATCTTTTTTAGAAACCGACTATCATCAAACCACGTTGGAATAATCAGTAATCCTTACATGATTGAGCTTACGCACGATTGATATTGAAACTTTTCTTCGGCTAATAATTCGGCATCCTCGTCATCTTCAAAGCCGATGATCCAAATCAGTTGTTCTTGAGTTGGATTCTTCTTCTGAGAAACGCCACATTATTAAGGAGCCTCATTCTGGGTGTTTTAATACACAGAATTCCCGTATTTTTTCAGTGGCTGTACAATGACTAAACTTTTTTTTCATCTCTACAATCCATTCAACGGCGTTATAAACCTAGCTAGCACATGATGTGAAAATTATCCAAAGAATAGTGGAACTGGGAGCTCGTTAACTTTTCTTTTTCCTCATATTTCGTCAGTGTTTCACACCGTTTACGGTAAGCACAAGGTATTTAAATTCGCGTACAGAGATTTGCTGCAATTCAAACTGTGACATCCAAATTTCTGTGTTTGGAGATTAGTCAAAAGCACTACTAATGTAACAGTTTAGATACAGGGTACGAAAACGCATAAAATGAGCTGGCAAAATGTGATACAGAATAGAATTTGGCAAAAAATTGCTGTTATCAGAGATATGCAAGTAAAATCAACTCAAAAATCTAATATTAATTTAAAACAATGTAATAGAGTTCCTGACAGTAGAAATTCAATAACAAAATCACAGAAAGCAGTAAGAAAACACTAAACATTTTCCTAAAGTGAAGACTTGGTCGAAAAAAATTAGTAGTCAAACCTAAACCAAATTTGGGCTCATTGTTTTCATTGTTAGCATTAGTATAGAGTTATGAAAATTATACAAGAGTATAGAGTAATATGATGAATCCCATCTCAAGCAGGAATTGAACTGGCGTATCATCGATGCTGGAGGTTGAGGTCGCTGCCTTAATACCCTTCTTTTTTTGATAAATCTTATCGTAGCTGAAATGCTTGTTTAATTCTCGTCTGAGGTCGAATTCTGCGTCCAAACTTTTCTTCAGAGCACAGAAGAGACTTCAAAAACACGTTTCTCACAGTCTACTAAGAACCACATCACGAAGAAGAACGGCTGTGGAGAAATCACTCGGATAAATTGGTACTGAAGAAGACGGATATAGAAAACGCTAGCCAAATAGAAAATCACAAAGGAATTTCGTATAGCAACAGTTCAATACCATGCCTTTCATTATGACTCGACATGAACACTGAAAAAAATCTTGAGAATGATAATCAGTTCAGTCGTTGAGCATGATAAATCGCTTTACATTGGAATATGTGCTTCTGTGTAGCTGCCCCATCAATAGCAAGTATAACGCAATAACTGAGACAAAGCTAGGTAAATACAGAGAGTTTTATGCCAGCTGGAGTTGGTGATCGAATTCCATTTATGGTGTACCGTACTGTCAATGTCAAGCGAATCTGCAATTTTTTGAATCTTGTAATTCCCAGGAAACTGATTATGTATTTATGGTCTCTGCATTGTTAAGTAATTCAGTTCTTTTCCTCATAAGCGGAAAAGCGACCTTGTTATTAATGACAATTTCTTTTGACAGCTGACGTTGCGCTAGTTTCGCTTTCTTCAGAGCGTGGAAGGATCAGTTTCTTTATGAGTCAGGCAGTCAAACATTCCCATAATTCCAGCAAAAATTTTTTTTCTGGCTCTGGAGAAGGTGAAACCGTCGAAACGTCAGTTGTCAGAACATTTTGTTATAAAGCTCCGTGTTTCTCTTATGGAGAGAACTCTGCTAGTTCGTATATCTCCTCGTTTGAACCACTGGAAATTACTAATAATTATTATGTGATGGCTTATTGCCATCTATTATCTATAAAAATTTCCTCGCTTTTTAGTAAGTAATGAAATGATTTTGAGAGTACAGTTCAATTGAGAATTTCATCGTAACTGCCTTGGAATGTTGGTAAAATTGACGAGACAAATGCTATTCTGCAAGGAATATTAGCAATAAAAGGGAAGAAAGTAAAAGTAAAAAGAAGGTTGTGAAAGACGCAATATGAACATGTAGATTACGGTGGTGTGGCAATATAGTCGAATGTAAAGATAAAGAGAAAAAAACCGATCAAGTAAATTTATCATTTGAAAGACAGTTATATCACAAAAGATAGTCCGTAAATAACTCACAATCGTTCCTTATCATTAAAAAAATGAGAGTAAACTGTAAATAAATAGGAAGAATGAGAAGGAGAGTGGAACTATTATGACGATTCAATAAAGATTTCTAGAGAATACATACACTAGAAGATCTCGTCGTTATAGAATCCACGTCATCTTGAAAAATTTTAGTTGAATGAGTAATTTTGAAATAATCTAAGTGAAATCCTAAATAGATGGAACAAATGGGTTGTGGTGGATCAAACTTTACGAGAAATTTGAAATTTTTGTGTGAAAAAATGACTAGTCATTGTACTAATAGTGTATCGTTTGTGCTTCATTACTACACTGTGTATTGTACTGCACTACTGATTATTGCTACATACTGGTATTAACAACCTTGGAACTGCTTTTTAGAAGAGACTATTGATTCATTCCATTTTTGCCGAGGTTTATAAATAGTCGGTCCTGGGAATTATGGGAAAAATGACTACATCTGTACAGAAAAAAATGATTTTAATTTCACAGCTTTCAGAAATTCTTCCACAAGTTCATGTAAAAAATGATAAAATCTATCAAAATCTCGACTATCATCACATGACTTGAGAAATCGTCCATAGCCCAAGTCATGCGCCAAAGCTGCCCACTATATAGCGCTTATTCGAAAGACACGAAATCGGCCACAGTTTTCTTCCTAGTCTTCCTACTTGTACCTAAGCAAAAATGGATTAATTGTCTGGAAAGGACTTCCAACCACGTTCTAGATATTCTTAAATCACTTGGTTATAAACTTTTGATAAAGTGGAGGAAAAGCCACTTATCTATAAAAGCATATCCACCGGCATACGAAAGTATGAAGTTTGTCATGTCATTCCGAAAAATGCAAGTAAATCAGATGCAGCGAATATATTGAGTTCTTCATCTGCAGAGGTAATCTGCATTCTCATTGTCAAATAAGATGACCTT
This sequence comes from Parelaphostrongylus tenuis, assembly GCA_019055375.1. Taxonomy (NCBI): domain Eukaryota; kingdom Metazoa; phylum Nematoda; class Chromadorea; order Rhabditida; family Metastrongylidae; genus Parelaphostrongylus; species Parelaphostrongylus tenuis. The sequence goes on from JAHQIW010005313.1 coordinate 58,074, forward strand.
TCTTTTAGTCATACTGAAATAGCGATTCGCCATCTGAGGAGAAGAACCGGATAACCTCGTTACTACCCATTCTACTTCGTAATCCTCCCATACTGAAACCTGCAAAGGAAAGTAGCAAAACTAACAAACTAAATCACACTGTTTGCTGATCGAAGTCTATTGGTTTTGAAATCACATGCAAACAAATCATGAGTCTTCAATTATGTGCTGCCTGAACTGCGAAAATCATTGAAGCGTTCGTTTTTTCTTTGTGGGTTATGTCAAACAGCTGTTGTGAGTCCGCTTCTTTTGATTTTGCGTGTTTCTATTACGTATGTCCGTTTCGTGCTGAACTGCGATTCTCATGCTCATTGCTTTCCATCATTTATATACTTATTCGGATTTCTTCTCTCAAAATTACATTACTTTGTACGAAATCGACTTACTTGCACTGCGTTGCTTAGAAGTAATTGCTGTTCTTTACTGTTTCTTTATCTATTCGTAAACGACTAGAAGAAGATCAGCAAATATATGGAAATCTTCGTAGCTGAAATGTCAATTGTATGATTAATTCGATCATATTACTTTGTCATAAAAGAAGGATTCGAAAAGAATCTAATTTCATAGAATTTCAGCTTGTTCTCCCTTCTTTTCAATATCAATAGGCAAAGAGAGTGTACAGTTGTTGTAAAAGTGTAACAATGTAACATCATATCTTGCATTTTTTCTGTTGTTAGAAACGATTATCAGCTTCATCACTAGTGCTGTGCCATTCGCTGCCTTGAGATTCGATGATTTTAATAGTGTACTCAATTTTCAGAAACTCCTTTTTAATGCTCTGTAGCAGCTCAGCAGCAGTTATTTGCATGGGTGTCGTCCATGCTGGGCTTTTCATCAGATTTTCAGTAGACATTTAATAGCTCAAATCTCGTTGATTCTCAAATTAACTTTGATCTTCAAAAAACTTCTTACAGAGCGTTATGAGAGGGAATGAAACATACGTTTCACATCAGAGTACTTAGCCCATATCTCAACTTTCACATAAGGTTTATTTCGCAGTATCAAAAAAAATTGTCAGTAAAGAAGAAACGACAGATAGTTACTTTTCATTCAATTGCTTTACCATTGGTTAGGTTGTCTCTTCTCCTCCCACGTTTTTTCATTGGTAGGAGTCATGCCAACACTGCTGAAAATTATCGCAGAAGACCTTGTCAAATTGTGGTGTCTTGGTTGTTTTCGAAACGATAGTGAAGTTTTTGTCATTACTTTACACATCATCAGGCGTTCAGATAGAAATATAAATGCCTCTTTCTTTTGAATGGCTGCACCATGAACTGAGCGACAGCTGTATACCACAAAATTCATCACTTAGGATTACACCATACTGGCGATCTAATATCAAATTATTAGCTTAAATTCTTAGAACCAACTATCAATTATTCTTGGTAGTGATGAAAAAATTCCTTAACTGCTTTATCCGTTTTAACATAAGGTTGTTGTTCACGGACGATTTATATAGTGCGATACAGACAGTTGATATGACTTAAGTTTCGGCGGTTTCGCCTCGTTAATGTAATTCGCCGAAAAGACGAGCCATTGAAATTGTGTGTATTGTACTGAATAAATCGTCTGTTAGCTGAATGAGAAAATTACGGAATTACAAGTTCAATGTATGGAAGTAATTTTTGGAGTAGAAATATGATGGAAAAATAAAGAGTGTGACACACACACACACACACAGAAGGAGAGAGAGAGAGAGAGAGTGACAGAGAGATAAGATAAGAGAAAAATCAAAGAACTCCGTAGCTTCTGTGCTCATGCTCTAACTCGGTTATCATAGAGCTCAAAGTATATGTGCACGACATATCTAGTTAGCTTCATATATTGCACCTGTATTAACGATACTCGGTCAAGCGTGCGGTAGCGCTGTAGCAACAGCACTCACGACGCAAACGGTGCAACGTACCTGGGGTTAAGCTCGACCTTGTTCTAGGTCTACCAAACCATTCACCCCTCCAGCACTCGTGAACTGGTACCAGGCTTGTCTGGAGCATTTCTACTTATACTGATCACCATAGGATTGTTTTAGCACACCTCGGGATTTCACCAAGAATCGATATGGCATGTTTTCAACGGCATTAATAAAGAAGACGGAAATTTCAAGTAACAGCTGAGCCCTCACAACAAATATCCAGAGCCTTTTGTAGTGATTAATGTGAAGAAACAAACCAAATGCAAAAGCGCTGGACCTGCTCAGCAGATTTGAAGAAGGATCACGAACAAATCGTGATCATCAAGACAATATGATCGCTAAAATTTTGACGAAGGCGATGAGGAAGCTGGCTTCGAATATAGCGTTTTACAATGATCAAATAATTGATTGCTGATTAGAAAGCCGTGCAAGTAGTTGTTCTTCGTGTTCTATCGTCAACGTAACTTAATGTCTTTCTTATCTCAAATGTTCACAACTGGCGCCAAATGTTTGTATTGCGTCATTCTCTCTGACCATGAAGATAGCCAAATTTTTCCCTTTCTTAGGAATCTTTTTCACTATCATTAGACCAATAAGATCGAAAACTCGTCAAACAAAAAAATGTTAGGGAGTAGGAAATAAATGAAGAATATTTTGCATCGTAGTTGAGATGAATCATCATCTGTTTGCTAAATTAATAAAATCGACAAGGTGTGCTTTTCCATACGACTGAACGAACATCTGTGGTGAATCGGATCGCCTGAGATTATCCTTTTTTCATAAGAAAGTCAGCACGAATAATATAAATTATATCTTTATCGGTAAGTTGATAGTGGAGGGAGGTGCATGACAGCAAGAGGCGGAACTCTAAATACCATTTCTATTTGAGTACTCCGTTTTTCATCCGTTCGATGCAAGTCGGTTAGACGACGACAAATTTATAAAGCGATCTCATTCCTGGACACAAATTCGTAGGATTGCTAGTAACCATTCGAAAGCTCAAATCTCTGGCTACAACACTACGTTATCAGTTTTTCAAAACACCCTTTTATGACGCTGCAGCATCCAGAATTAAATTTGTTTCACACTCGTGATTCGCCCTCATTTTTACGAGGGGTTATAATTTGCTGGAAGCCGAATAGCATATCAATGTGTAGAAAAACTTCCGTAGTATTTCATATAATTGCTTTATTGGAAGTTTCTTCTAAATTGGAGGAAAAATTCCCAACTGAATAACAACAATTCAATCGTCTCGCCTGGCCCCCTCCCTGCCACGCCTCCTGCTACGGCCTTCGCTTTGTCGATTGGCTTGCAAACAACCTTAAAATGTGAAACTCGATCTTATTTTCCTGCTAAATCGTATTTCCACAAAATAATCACATCAGTAGAACCAGGAAACATCACGCTATCGGATGATTACCAATAGTCTAGTAAAATGGCTCTGACCGGCGAGCATTAAAACACAATCCAAAAGACCAACGATGATCAAAGGTCAAAAGATCTTGTTCAAAAAGCAATTATATTTTTGAGTTCTTCGAAGTTGTGCTATAAAATGAGTACTAGCACTCTAGCGAAGGAGTTTTTTCCAGCCAAATGTTAGCGAAATTAGAAAGAAAAAGCACGTGGTCGTGTGAAACATAGTTTTATTGTAGATTTTACAGTGCTACAAAAGGATGTTGAGAAAACCCGACCACGTAGGCCCCTAGCCAGCGATTTAAGCTTTTGAATCTTTGCTATCACCCCTATAAAAATCTCTATCCAGTGAATGAGATCGTTTTGTGAATTTGACGCCGTCTAACCGACCTGTACTTTCTTTTCTCCAGTATTTGAGAACATTATGATATTTGATTTCATTAAATTAATACTGAAATGACTCAAGTGAAATACGTATAGAAGGATGAAAGAATAAAGAGGATTGCAGACTGAGCTTCTTCATTCAGCTCTGCTCCATATCAGTAGATTCATCCGGTATCAATCCGGTATGAAAACAAAGATGCACATCGCAAGAACGAACGACTGTAATGAATCGACTTGAATCTATCTGTTTTTAGCTAAGATAGGAACGTTGGAACACTAGGCGAATAAATTTTGTCAAAAAGCAATTTCGCTTAGGTTAGTTTATCAGTGACAAACTACACAATGGTTACTCATTTTCAGACTAAATTAAAGATCGCTTTTAAAAGAAAAATAAAGCGATCGTCGTCATTTAATTTCTAAGAAATACTAAGTTATGTAAAAAGTTTGCGCCATTTTGGTTTTTGATATGCTTGCTACCATAAATTACATGACTTTCATATCTATTGTGTATTTTCTTCCAAACATTTTGGTATACAGCTTAAGTATACTTGCTTCAAGATGGGCTGTCGTGAAAACAAATTTGTTTGCTAATCATGCACAAATGGCGCGTAGGAGAAAATGAGAGTGAAGCGGCGCGCAGAATTAATGAAGCTTGGACGATGGTACGGTTGCAGAAAGGACGGTAAGGAAGTGGTTTTCGAAGTTCAAAGCTGGAGAGAACAGTCTGGAGAACTAGTCGCGGTCGGGCTGTGTACAAGAAGTTTCATTAATCTTGCGCTCCGGTTCACTAGTATTTTCCATCCGTGTCATTCGTGCATCGGTTAGCAAGCTATTTTGTTCCCAAGACACGCTCATTTTAAAGCAATTATAGACAAGTTGTGCACTAAAATGTTCGCAAGAAAATGAGCAAATGAAAGATGCCAAAATCATGCAATGACATCACAAAAATCATATCAAAAATCAAAAACGAACAAATATTTACATAACTTTTAGCACACAAATTTAGCTCAAGACGTGATTGATCAGCGGCAATGGGTGTATTGGAGGGCGCCATTAACCCATGCGTCACACCTATCGTCCAACTAGGATTATTTTTTTCGCTGGGTTTGTTTTTTCTCCAGCTACAGCCCTGTTATTCGAAAGATGACTATTTCAGTTCATTTTCCTTAGCTTGACATGAAACTAACCTTTACACAGATTATTCTGAATAAACTACGATAAGAGTTGGTTACTAGCTTCTCAGCAATTATTTCTTATCACATCCTCGTGCCTTTCGCGAACTTTCGTTTCATGTTAGCTCGTCGTCTGATAAAATGTCTAATCTAACATCTGATTAGATTCTTTTCTTGAAAAGGTCACCTAGAACTCTTCCTAATGTGTTTCAGATGAAAATAAGTGAGTCAATGCGGAAATAAAACATTATTTTGATTTCCCAAACTAAGAATGTAAGATAACATTTCAATTTTTGAAACTGAGTTCTCAAATTAGCTTTCTTGTTGCCGATATGATTGTCACTTTTGCTGCAGTTCTTATTCAAATACTCTTTCAGCTAAACCTCACGAAAGAAATTCCGATGAATTTATTTATGTTTTTCGTCTGCCACAAGATGATTGACAAGATTCTAAATGTGGTCTGTAAGCCAGTAGTTTTTTCCACTAAGCAAATCCCATTCTTCCAGCATTCAATTCGTTTTCCGCCTTCCCTTTGAACGGCGTAAAATACAGGTTAAGCGAGTCTTCTTAAAATCTCAAGGATAGCCGCCTTGCTGTGGGGTTCCATGGGACGTTGTTGTTGACTGCTGGAGAGAGGTGAGGGTGGAGCTCGGCTCCACGCGCGTCGCGACAGGCATCAAAACCACTAGGCCACGGCGCCCCCAAAAAAGTAGAGCATATAATTCAATGATGATTTGGAAATTTTTTTTGGCAAACTCGATCTTCAAAGTTGATAAACTGTGGACGCCATTCTGCCGATATCGACTTAGAATTGTAGAGTTCGAGGGTAGCAAGTACATGCACAGTCGTCTAAGATTCAAAAGATAACATTAATATAACGTCTTGAGTGCTCAATGGCATCTAGAAAAAAAGACGAAGAAGCTCGTTAAATGGATGCCGCACTGAATGAGAGACAATCAAAGAAGTATTTCTCGACACAATTTTTATGTGCGATGAGTTTTGAACTCTCTGTTGCGGGTGAAAACTATTGGCACGCTGATGGAACCACAGTGAAGATCATTAGAATATCCCAGTACTGTCACTGCAGCGAAAAACTATCAGCGACCGCTTGGTGGTCTAGAGCTGGTTTGATTCTTAGAGCCCTTCAGACCTATGTCAAACGATTTTGGCGAAAAAGTGTACCCGTTGACAAGATACACCACAAAATTTAATCGATGACCCCACATTTGTCAATAGAAGAGAGCCAATCTTTCTTCAGAATAGCACTTTGCTTTACACTTGTTACTAATGTTGCTGAATTTGAATACGCTGGGCTATAAAAGTGTTTAACCTACCATGCCCGACAAACCTCTCGCCCACCAGCTACCAACTCTCCAAACATCTAGACAACTATCTGTGAAAAAATAGTCCAAAAACAGAGGCAAGGCCAAAACTGCCTGCAACGACTTCATCGTCAGGTTCGAATAAGTTCAAAACTTTTTACGAAGTTTGCGAAAAAGTATAAGTATTCAAGAATTTATTTTACTGTATGAACATTAATACGAATCAAGATATGCCGTCTTGTAAAGCAGAAATCCGATAGCAGTTTCCTAAAGATCAAGTAAAAGGATTAAGTAGGTAGCAGATACTATCGAAAGTTTCCTTCATCAAATGCTCAATGTACTTTTGATACAAGAGTTAGAACGGAAATGAAGGTGCGCGATACGTCAACAAGTGTCATAGTGAATAAATCTTGCTAGCAGCCTTGAGTCCAACTAAAAATATAGTAAATAACTTTTTTGACTTCCGCTTTCGTTAGAAAAGTTTTCCAAACGTTTTCTTTTTGTTTACATTTTTTCTGGCAATTGTTGGCTAAGAAGGATTTTAAGAGGCATTTCAAAGATATTGCAGTGTTCGGCGTGTATCATCGATGAACAGGCACATTTATGCTAGACGTTGACCTTTACCATGCGCTCGTTTTGTGGCCATAACTGTTGTTCGACTCCACTCATTTGAATGGTTGAAAGTGCAAGCATCTCGGACCGTCAGCACCTCGAGCAGAAACCGTTCTTTCAACGCCTGAACATAATTCTTGTTTGCTGCCAATCGCCACTTTTCGAAGCAACATTTAAACCTCCAAAAAATCGGTAGTTCAGCTCTTCCATCTATTCATTTCTCGCCAAGAAACCTATGAATCCGATCATCGTTGTATATTTTTCCTCACATAGACGGAAACAAGAGTATCATCTAAGTTGGTTCAAACAAGATTTAATGTATCATATTAGTGCAGCCAAACAGGCTCTCCACTCGATTATCTCATGATTTTGTTGGGTTTTTCCTTGGGTGAACCTATTAGGACGGCGGAACACTCACCTTACATTGCCGCTTGACTACCTTGAATTCATTCATATCCCAACTGTGATGAGACGTTTAGTCATGACATTTGAAATTTGAACACATTTTTTTATAAGAATCACACACTTAGGCATGTAGATAGTCCGTCTTCACTAGTTATTCGGACTTTAACACATATTCCAGATGGTATATTGTTGGTCATGAATATGATATTCCTTGGTTTCCTGACGTAACCTTGCAAAGGCGTTTTCAGGTCTTCACGATGTCAATTTCAAGGAATGGATTTCGGCGATGGATCCTTGGCCGCTCTTCCTACTTGTTGATTCGGAGATGATGTTAGGCCGAAGTCAAAAGCAGAAGCAGGAAAGAAAATCAACCGACCGCTCACGGATGTTGTGAAAGCCCAAATCCTCCCTAAAACGTCAGATCAAATAATTGGAGATTATCATAAATAAATGGAGAGAGTTGACAGACGATGATCTCAGCTTGTATATAGCTTCGGCAAAGACCACGTCGACATCGTTGGCGACGTTGCTAACGACTTGTTGGCCAAAAATCCGGCGCCGATTCTTCGACTAATGAGTCTGCCAGCTGTCAGTCACACAAAATTGTCCTCACATCTACCGGCCGAAAAGAGTGAAAGAAGGAGGAGGAAGATTTACTGTGCAGCAAACTCATCGCAGCTATCCATATAAGTGAAAGAAAGGAAATTACTGCCCAGGCACATGGAAAAGTACCCAGCAGCCTTCTAAAATTCTGTGTAGTCTGTGATTCTGTACCTTTTGGTTCAAGGAAGATCAATTTTCGCCTGTGTTATTCAGTATTCTCTATGAAACATGTTAAGGTTTTTGATTTAGCCCTAGAGTGTTTTTCTGCCTTTTGTTATTTAAGTATCTTTCGATAACTTATTCTCACTTTCTCAGATATAGCTCCTTTGGTAGTAAATAGGAAAATAAACTTTTGTCTTGATCACGATAAAAATACCTACTCTTCTTCATACCTCGATTCTAGAGTATTGCCGCTCATTATTTTGAATCCGCCGTTTTTTACTGCTACTTCTCTAGTACATTTCAGCTTTGTTTTATTTCGATCACAAGCTTCATTCAAACATTTTCATACATAGTATTCTAAGTCGTTTCAATCACATCCTTATCCTTGCAGCGGAAATCCTGCAGCATTAGGAAAATATCCTGGTCGTTGTTTGAGTCTTGAGCCAAGTGATGACCTCATCCTAAACGCCCTTTATGAATTTCGTCCTACTCTCCAGCAGATTCTCCTTACTCTAGCAGGTCAACATAGACGTCTGGCATTTGTGATTGATTAAGTGGCTTTATTATTTGCTCACGATATCCCGACATTCTATTTTTACTGCACAAATCTTCCATACAATGTTCTTAGAAGAGACTGTGATCTTAATTAGGTGACGGCACGAGACTTTCCCACAATTGATTCGGCAGAATGGTAATTATAGATTAATCACGATCAACCACAGTTGCTTATGATTCAGGTTATTTTGGGAAACGAACTCCCAGTTGGTAGATAACCAAGAAATATAGTATACGACTGGACTTACGTAATCTATCTCTTACCCTTTTTAGCCAAGGCGCATCTGTCTCGCTCTGCTTCTCGCGATCAGCAAATGTGATCCATGCTGTCACAATCTGTCTTTTCGGATCTTCTCCTGGTTTCAGATGATCGCGTTGATATTTCCGGTTGCTCTGACTATGTTCGTCGATTGTCTAGAGGATTCAGACTTTCTCTCAGCTCACGGTGGTATTTTTCGATCGCTGAACTGGACGAATGACGAGCTGGCTGAGATCTCGGCACTTCACACTGCTGCATCCCACCATAAACTGATGAAACTGATGACGGTAAGTATTCTGCGTTTGGAGATGTACTAGTTGATGATAAACCAGCTGACTCATTTCATTGAAACGAAAAAAATTCCTGAAATCTAAGAGGATTTGATTACACGTTGAAAGCGAAATGTGTTAATTGCAAAAGTGAATTCCAGCAGAAGATGAGCGAGTCGGACGTTGAATTCAGAACACGACAACAAATCGAGAAATTCATGTTGGACAGAGTGCCGCCGAGATTCCTCGAAAAGTTCCTCAGCGAAGAAGATCGAAGCACCGTGAGTGATCGGTTGTGGAGAACAGCCACATTTAAGCTGTCATAGTAAAATGGAGCTGGTCATCATAACCATGATGCACAGCTACGTATGCCCTCCGCTTGTGATCAAACCTAAAGATTGAACCATTTATTTAGAAGAAAACAAATAAAAGTAGCTGGAACTGAACTGGGCTAAATTTTTCGAATAGAACAAAAAGCGCAATAATAATGCTACCTTCAGGTGATCTTTCTCGAAAAGTCAACTCGCTACTTTTTTTGCTACCTGATAAAGATGTCAACAATTTTGTAGAAAAATTGGCACCGAGCCATGGAATGTGAAGCTGCTTGCCAACGGCGAGAACTCCCCGATGTTTTTTTCTCATGAAGCGATTGCTGATAAGAGAAAAGCGTTTCTAATCTTGCCACTGTGGCCTGTTGCAATCACTGAACAAACGAAACTTGTAGGGTTTGTCTGCATTCAACTGTTTTCATAGATCTCGATTAAAACAATATATAATCTACTAAAATCTTGAACCTTTTATAAGGTCTGTTATGGCACTTATAAAGTGGTGGACATCTACTTTGATATTATAACCTCATCAATAGCACGGTGTCTTTCGCTTCAGCCCCTTGCAGAGAGATATGCCCATAGATATATAAGAATCAACACCGAATTGTTTGCCGAAATGTAATGCATTGATGGAACGCATGTTTAGCACTGCACAAGTGTCATAACAGACATAATGATGGACTTAAATATGTTACCAGTAAACATTGCTTTGAGCGAGGTTTATCAAAACAGTCGAATGTAAAGGTATGGTTCATTTTGTCAGCCATGAGCGGTCGACTGTTGGCCACTGCAATGGCGGCGGATTTAATCACCTGACATGCAATGATTTTAAATAATTTGGCGTTAATTCTACTTCATGTAGGGGGGACTTCCCTAGCAAGGGGCTAGCTGAAGCGAAAAGCACCGTGCTACTTATGGGTCCTAATGCCGAAATACGTGTTTAGCAGTGTGTAAGTGCCATAACACACTTCATGAAAGACTCAAGGTATGTTATCAGATTGCATAGTTTCTATTATCTTGCATAACTTCATTACTGGTTATCCTTGCTTAACAACATTTCATTTGCGAGAAGTAACGTATAGACATCGAGCCATTTAGTTCATGTGAACTTAGGTGTAGGTGGAGTTTGTCTAAACCTAATGCTTTTTCACATCTAACTGTGAGACAAAGAATTTGTTCGCCTTAAAGCAGCTGCTAAGATGGCAACTATTTTCTTGGGATTTTGTCTGGATCAGTGTAAATCAAGCCTTTTAGAAGTCTATGTAGGCCAGAGTCTTACATGGATGATTACTGTTCGTGGCTCAGATCGAAATTTCGATCTATAAAATGACACAATCACGCGTGATGGCGAGGCACTCATCTTTGCAAATCATTTTCGGGTTTTAGGCATGAATACAAAACTCCTCGAGAGTTTTTCGCGCTGAGATCTTCTCTTCCTTGCAAGAGTAGTTAATTCGCTTGCGAAATCACCTCTGTTATGTGTCTGTTTTCTACGCGCTTCTACCGCGCTGTTTGGATTGTTTCTACGTTTAGTGGCTAGGTATTCCTTTTTGTGGACACGAACCACTCATCCCGTTTCACCGATTTATCGTCTCCGTACATTTTACAAGAGATTGGGTAAATTACACTTGAGTTTTTGCGCTCACCGTCTTTACCGTGGGGCATATAATGCAATTTTTCAGGGTACATAAACCGTCCTATGGGCGGCTACGGACAAACTGGTATTTGAGAATATTCGGCGGTACTTCAATCACTGCTACCGGTTTCTCTAAACTTGTCCTTTTCAAAAGCATTTTATAGCTACCTCATCTTTTTTGAAACAAAAGGTAGGATAAAGGGAATTTTGTTGCCGCTGCATTCATGAGAAGCTGCAGTTTTGCAGCCATTGGAGGTCGCTATTTCGTGTGCAAAGTTCAACGATTCTTCTTTCTGCACTCTTCCTGTGCACACATCGACGGCCGTGCGGAAAATTCTTTTACAACCTTAAGATCGCTATGTTGGTGCCATAGACTTTCAGGGTTGACCTCAAAGACATAGTGAGCCAGTATTCTTGATCAAGTTCATCTGAGAACCTTAAACTTGCCAAGAACGCTATAAGAGACCATGATAAAGCCTTCGAACACTAGTTATTGTGATTCAACGATAGCTTACTCATTACTCAAATGTCACGACCGGCTCTTTTTGTTTTCCTCATTGTTCCTTAGGTGATTACTGGTCTCCAGTGCTTTGCAGAGTAGATGAGATCGGCCTTACAATTATTGGTTCGATTCGCAACACTAAAGCAATCTAAATCGGAGTCGGTTCAATGACAGTGAGTTGATTTTAGGACGTAAATAAATGATATAGTGACCTTTGTAGAAGTTGCTCTGCTATAAGCAAATTCAAGCGAATGAGTAAAAGAGCATTGATGGTATGCACCTTCACTGCCTTGACTATTCATGACGGAAACGACGACTTCGTCTCCCGTTAGGGAGCCAAGAATGTTGCAAGTATTCAAATGACAGCCATAAAAACAAGACATCGAAAATTTCAGTTGCTTCGACATCACGCTACTGGAAATTTCCACCAATATGCAGTGCTGATGTTCAAGAGATTATTTGAGCTATCAAAACACCAAGTGATTCTGGCTTTACGCTATTTTGGTCACACTGAAGAAGCCAAGTATATCGAAGAAGCCGAATGCTACAAATGTGCTATGGGCCGGTTGTCAAAACGACTTGTTCGCTAGAGACAGCTTATGTACTCAAATGCTCATCTATTCTATTACACTTTCTCACTGTATTACACGAAAAATTCCTTTAGAGATTTCAAAGGTTACTTTTCCGTTATCTGCACCCTGTTTGATGCTTTTGGTGAAAACGCATTTTTTTGCTTTGTTCAGAGTATAAGAAATCGCTTGATAATTGGAATCAGGTGAATTTGAATGATATGTTTTATTCCTCAAATGGCTTGTTTTTGGCTCTCCAACTGTCAAAATAAATTTGTTCCACCTCAAGCATTTCTCGTCGAAAAGAAGTTTTCCATCATCAAATTTTAGTCGTCTGGCAGAGCAAATCTTAGCGATAAGTGGCGTATTCGGTTTCCATGAAAGACTTCTAAGAGCTCTGTAACGCTCAAAAGAAGTTTGAGTTCTACACCTCAAAATTGTTGCTCTTATAGGCACCCTTTGAAAGCAAGGCGTTTTCTCAATTTTTTCAAGTTTTTCTCTAGCACAATTATAGCTCAAATCTAGGCGATTTAACGAAATACTTGCGTTGTGGAGAGAATCTTTTATTGTGCAGTAACAGCCAAAATAAAATTAAGTTTCACACTTGTAGCGCTTCGTTGCATCCTTCGCTCGGCAGAGCATTTCCCTTAGATTTTCAGTTATTGTTCGATAGTCTGAATTCTGCCGATTCCAGTGATGTTTCTGGCTTTTCTAAAAAGGTTTTTATCGAGTTGGTAGTGTCAAAAGAAAATAGCGTATTTCGCAATGCAGCAGCGGCACCAGGCTACCAGTCTTTGCCGGTATGTAGATGGCATTTCGCAACATTGGCACCAGACCAACGAGCCCTCTCAAAATTCGTCACATTGAGTAAGTAATTGTACGTGAGCTGCCATTTAAATATCTTCTGCTTCTCCTCGAATTCCCTTAAATCATGAACATTTTTGCTTCGCCAGCCGTAAAAAAGAAGCCGTCGTGCTTCTGCAAAAACACGGCGTATTGCGATCCAGACGTCTATGCAAGAAAGGACATCGCAGATGAAGCTTAGTTCTCTTCACAAATTGTTTAGTGATGCTACAAGAGTCGTTAATTGGTTCGAGAACACTCGTCTTCCCTTCGTTACTGCTTCTCGTTTCTTCCACAGTTGGGCTAAAGAGCCAGCGTCAGTTGAATGTTGGAAAAATTTTGGCATGAACCACAGCACACTCGTCGACTGGGATTACTACTTTTTATTCTTGGGCGCAATCAGAGTTTTCTGGCCTCCTGAAAAGTGATCTTTTGTATTAAGAGTTCGCCAATCCTTTGAAGCGCAATAAATTATTTTCAACAAATTTTTTTCCAAAAAAAAGCCCACGAACGTGTAGAAAATTTTGAAGTATAAGAGACAATCCCGATAATCATCAAAAAATACACATGTAATTCGTGCCAAAATTAATATTACAGCTAATACACACACACTAGCCGGCAAGAGGTGCTCAGCAAGGGCGAAACCTAATTTTTGACTATCACAGCGCTCTAAGGAGTCGTTTTCATAAACCAATCATACCACTGAAATTTTGCTCCATCTATTTATTAAAAATTGATCATGGAAAAACTTCTATCCGGAGAGAAAGAATTGAATAAAAAAACTATTATTTCATTAGTGCACCAAAACAAGCCATTTGAGAAACAAAAACATACCACTAGAATTCACTTGATTCCAGCTATCGAATGACTATCAAAATATTATACAAAAGCGAAAAATGCGTTTTTACTAAAGGCCTCAAACGGGAGATAACGGAAAAGTGCCTTGCAAGGCTACGCATACACTGGTAGCTAAAGCAAGAACACTATTCAATGAATGGGTATCGATCGATAACTATCTGTAAATAGGACGACAAATCTAGTGTGAAATAGGAAAGGCCTATCGAGAATTGGTTGAATTTGAACACGGAATTGAAGAAAGCGCAGAAACAAGTTTTCTGGTGCACTGAAAAATTTGAATGAGCAAATCATTTTGTCACCGATCGATACACACCATCGAATACCCACAATTATCTCGATCTGTCAACTTTTTGATTTAAAGAAGCTTTGATTCACGCTGTAAATGTTCAGAGTTCCAAATGAGAACGCAGTTAATCAGAATACAATCTCGAAAGTGTGATCACTTCTCTGCTTTACGAAATACGCTTGAATTTTTGTTGCCAAAACTTCCATCACATGAATTCCCATTGAGAGCTTGCTGATTACGGTTGTAATATGAATATGATCTGATAGTAATATCTCATGTAATACATGTATTCACAGTAATAAATCTATGCGAAATATAAACTCAATGTTGTTATGAATGCTTGCGTGATCAAACAAGCGGAGAAGCTTCAGGATGAGCGATTCCTTTTACACTATCGTTTTTATCGCAAACAATTATATCTGAGTATTAATCAAGAGTCATCTTCAAGAAACAATTGCCAAATGGTTATTGATGGAGGGTTCGAGAGTAAAAACATAAGAGTAGATAAGTTATGGATCGTGAGAGAATTGTGACTGCACACCATCATTTGCTTTCTGAATGTGCATCCAAAGAAAATTTTCAAAAAGGTTAGGAACTCTTTCTAAACATCATTCTTTTAGCTTTGATCAGTACCGTGAACAAAAAGAGTATTGCCGAACGTGCGATTCGTTCAGCGACTCGAATTGCATCGGGTTCATATCTTTTACATTACATTGTCATCGTGCTTGTAATCGAATAAATCGTTTAAGTGTAGCTGAACCGCGTTTGTCCTGTTGCACTTCAAAACTACATAAAAAGCAAAAGGAGCGGATTTTTCCTGTGATGTACCTTCTTAGTTGCTATGGTATAGATTTAATCCTAGTTGGGATCCCAGCAGAAGATATTGAACTCTGGCTTCGTTGAGCCTGCCAAAGACGGGCATCCGGCTGCGTGTCACGACTCGACGTCTGCCACCAAAATCGAGCCACCATGTTGCGTCAGGCCACTTATGAGAGATATCCGAGATGCAGTTACCCCAGACTTGAACTCGTTTGCATCTCCGTAAAAGTATATGTTTGCAATGCCCTGTGCTACATAAGTCAGTAATTAACCGCTGAGAAGCCCTTGTATTAGAATAAAGGATGGAGGTGATCATTTTCAAACGGATGCTCCATGCATTCGACTCAGCAAGCATCTTCAGAGATAGCTAAATGAAAATCTGGATCATATAATCTTGCGGTAACCTGATAATGTATTACGTCTGTGCGGCTAAACTCCCAGCCAAGTTTTGTAGAATTTTACAGACCCTGGAAGAATGGAGCGCTTGGTGAGCTTGGGGCGCGGGATTAATTTAGCGATCAATTCCTTACCTATTTCACAGCACCTCCAACCATTACACCACACAAGATTTTATTTGAGGAAAACTTATTGAAATCTACAGTGGGATTCACGTTCATATTTGAACAGATGCGTTCTTGTTGTTGACTTGGACGGGTTGATTTGCGCAATACCAGAAGGCCTTGCGCCACGACGTAATGCGCTTCATAATAGTGCACAACTTGCGCAAGTGTTCACACTGCTTTGGAAATACCGATGAAGCACAAATTAGTTTTTTACATCATTTGAAAGTTGACAAGTTTTTTACTTGAAGCAACAACTTTTCTGAATTGTTGGAAACTGGCTTGGATTTACTTTTGATGTCGTTGGTAAAAATTAATCTCTCCCGCGTTTTTTAGTTTGGGATTTGTTTTTACTAATTCATCCCTTAACCAGAGACAACATCGCCATCAGAAACGCTCAATAATCCTGTCAAATAGAATAAGAAATATTTGTCAACAAATCGATTTAGCGTCATCATTGGCTCTATTGAATGGGAGGTTACAGGCAACGCTTAGTGTCAAATCACTACGGATCAGCTTTACATGCATAAGTGAGCCTGTTGCGATATGCCTTCCAGAGTTCCCAGCTTACACAAGACTCATAACAGCGATTAATCGGCTAACGCTCCGACGTTTCGTCTTGAAGCAGATGGTTCGAGTCAATTTCCACAGTGCTATGTCCACGTGTGCTAGTCCTCGTAGTCCGTTGGAGCAGAATCTTCTTCAGTGGAGTTCGCTCGAATAGTAACATCACTCGTCATTCTCCTTCGATAAAGTACAGTTGCTGCCTAAATCTGATTGTTGATCGATGGCAATTTATCGAAAGACCAACTCTCATCAAACCTCGGCTTCGATATTGAAACTAATACTCACGAACTGTTCTTTTTTCGAAAATACGTATTTTGATTATATTATTCATATAGTTTTATTATCATATTATATTTAGATTTCTATTATCATATCAGGTTGCATATTTTTGTTCATGCCTAGTGAAAGTAGGTTTCCGTTTTCTTGTAAAATATACCAACATTTACTTTACTTGTGATGTGATTTGTATCAATTCAATCATGTAGTTGTCGATATAACATTAGCTTATACCCAGAGGACCATTTTCAATTACTTGAACCCACTCAGTCAACGCTCTCGTCAATTTACTAGTTTTTTTTTTTGAGCTATTCGTCTTACATCGTTTTCTGCATTGAGTTGATTATCCACAGTTATCCGTCGGCGTCCCTAAGAAAATGAAATCTAAAAACATATTAATTATTTGCACCCAGAACAAATGGAAGTGAGATTCTCAAATTATTATTTTACCAGTGAGATATCCACTTGGCCTGGACTTGCATATCAGAGACAAAATACTTCTTTAATTCATTCCGTTGTTTTACACTCTCATCTCATCATACGCTTGTTCCTCTCTGAAATTGCGAGGTCGTTAGTCTTCGCCTGTACTACGTCTTCACAAAGTCGTTTCTAAGGTCATACTATGTCTACACAAAGCGCAGTCATTGGTTATTGTGAAATGAAGGAAGGATTAGTCTTATGGGAACAGCTTATTGAAAATGGATAAAATGTCTTGATTGGTGAAAAACATTGTCTTAGTCCTATTTGGGCACCAAGCCAAAATCACTAGTTTATTGAATAAAACTGATATTTTGTACTTGTTCGTGAATGCATTGTTATAGAATCCACCAGTGTATGACTAGCTTTGATTTGCATATTGAAAGCATTTAAACCGAAATGACTTGCAGGAAAGAAGAGCGAAAACGTTATGACAGAAATATTACACTTCATCTTCATCATATTCATTATTGTATCCTCTCTTATCAACTCGAATGAGCTCAAAACTTGTAATCGTTCCGTTGTCTTCCACTGAATTCTGGTTGGCCAAAATATGAGAAAGTCACCACACTTTCGGCTAGATGACTATCACTCTTACATCTTCCTTGGCGAGCAGTTAGTAATGAGAGCTGGTCACCATGCTCTGTCCAGCATATCTCTCCTGATAAACGCAGAATCTGAATGGGCTCAGACTGGTTTATTATGTATCAAACCTCTTCTATCGACCCGCTTTTTATAGACTCGCTCAAAATGATAATTTTCTGATAAGGATATGAAATGCTTTGAGCTGATAGGTCTAGTGGTATACAGACGTGTCCTATAGGTCGAAACAGGCGCCTGTATACCACTAGACCTATCAGCTCAAGACATGTCATATCCTTATTGGACTGGTTTATCATGGTTCGACATATATTAGACAATATTCTCATTACACACTCAGACATACAGTGTCCACTAGAGCTGAAAGTAGGTCTTTGGAAGCATAGCCATGCTTACGTTTGTCGGTTGCTGAACGATACCTGAGACCTGCACGGATTTTTATTTTGCCTCTCTTGCTAGCAGTGTTACGATGTCGAAACTATATATCTGTTGAATGAGTGATATGCAAAACATTCGATACAAACAAGGGTGAAATCTCGTTGCACCAGTAACGGGGCATGCCACAATCACCGAAACCATCACTCCGCTACCATTCTTTCTTCAACATAATTTATCACAGCTATCAACTACCAACCGTTGACGGTTTTCTTCTGTCAAGCACATATTTCCATAATGGGTGAAATGTGGATTCTACTCCAGCTTGGAGGCCAACGTTTATGTATCACTTCACCTTATTGAAACCTGAGTTTATGAGGTATTTGAGATGGATTTTCCGTGATTTCGCAGATACACTCCATCTACTGTTCGTTATCGATTTGCTTCCTAACATTTATTGATTATATGCTAGCCGCTACTCTATTCAATATTGCTTCAAAGCTTTTATCTGGGTGATTGTGTTGACTGCAAGCGCACCCGTTGCGCAATGCGACCGACCTCAGGTGCTTGTGGGAGGGGCAATCGTTGGTATCTAAGTCGTCTCACAAATATATAATACTGCCACTATCATTAGTTGCAGTTACTGTATGGCATACTGTATATTCTGAAAGGGAAAAATCATACGTTTCCAATCAATATACGATCAACATGGCTCCAACATCCAGCACACCCATACGACAACGAAGCCGAGGTGAGTCATTGTCATGATTATCAGAACATCTCAGTTTGGAATTCCATCTAGGTAGTGAACTGAATTTTTTAATTTTGTCATATGAATTATAATGCTATATAGCCCAATGAGTATCATAAGGATGAAGCAAAACTTGGGAAAAAGAAAGGCAAAGAACCACTAGCAGCTTGAAAGTCGATATGATAATGATAAAATTGGCACTATACTCTCACCTCTACAACTTGTTGACCTTCTGGAGATCACTGAATGACGTGAATCAGCTACTATCAAAGTCTCCATCATTCATTCTTTCATAACAGAAGCTCTGAATGAGGTCTGGTTGTCCGAGAAATACAAGTGGATCGTCACCATTTGGAATTGAAACCTCTATTTGAAATTTTTCTTGATGAAGAAGCAGCCAGTGTCCGTTTCCTGGGCTCTTTCCTGACTATTGGCTTTCTCTTGGTGGTTTGCTAGATGAAATGTTGAATTCCTCAGCTTCATTAACCTTGTGACGTTGGACCATCTGCTGTAAATAGTAGTTGGACATTCAAGAACAACACTTTGCATCAGTGAAATGGTAAAACATCATGACGATAAGTTGATATCCATTTCCAACGTTGCAACAATCAAATTCGTTTACAGAGGAAAGTCATGGAGACTTACAATATCTGGATGCTTAGTTTTCCTTAAGGCACAAGTCAATTCCACGTTCCTCTGATTATGAGGAATTTATTTCAGCATATAATCTAATCCCTTATAAATTGCATTCCTCGATTTTTTCGTCCTCTTTCTCTGTCTTTTTTATTCTATCCCCTCTTCTTACTGTTTGCATATCTCCTATCTGTTCAGTGGAAATTCTCTTACAAACCACTGAGCAGCTTACAGGCTGCTCGTCTGCCTATTGCGCAACAGGTGGCACGGTGGAACATATCAGGTCAACTCTTTCGACAAGTATCAACATCGGGGTCGATTTGAACTGTGCTTTGAATCTCGGGTGGAATTGTTATGAGAGAATCAATCTACTTATGTGGAATTCTAGAATATTTAACGTCGTATCGATTTGTTTCGAGGGTCTACATCATTTATTCCGAGAACCAAAACCGTTTGAGAAAACACCACGGTTTTTATGTATGACGTCATAAACATGGAGGAGGAAGTAATGACGTAATAATCGAAGGTGACTGCCTCCACCAGCGAGTGTCGTGACTTGTGAAGAGGGTTGCGCGAATTTCAAGACAATCAGTAACTAGCATCCTACAAGTATTGCAAAGGAAGGAGAAGCTCAGAATTGATTAATTCGTAGTACTTTTTGCTTGTCACTTACTAGCTAATCTCTACCAATAAGGCGACTCAGTTCTACTGTAAAATGAACTGCACAACTAGAGGTAGTGAAAGCTTCGTTCTCCGTTTCGAAATATTCTACTGAAGTTCAGCTACGTGATCGTGCCAAGTGTAGCTATAACCAGCCTGACGTAGAAAATCCCAAGATTTGTACACAACCCACCATCTCAGGAACTTACAACGAGTCGTATTTTACGACACCCTAAACGATTGTAAAGGGAACAAGTGAGATGTCTGGCTACTTGGAGATAATCATCAGTCAACATCCAAAAGGCGGTCACCAGATCACCATCACCGGCAACGATTACAAATTAATTTTTCGAGATATAATAGCCAACTATTGACGATATCGTAGGAATGGCAGAAGAAGAGTCATCGTTGATCAGTCTCTTGAGGAATTTTGCAGACGTTTTCATTCGAAAAAAGCTGGAAACGCCATATACAATCTAATTTTACTATTAGAAAACTGTAGGTAAGTGTTGTCTACGTTGACAAGATTTTTCCCTGTTTCTTCTTTTGCATTCGATGCGTGTTTTCAACATAAAGAATGTGTGACACAGTAGCCTAAGGTACCAGCCACTCTTAGTTACCAGCTCCATCTCACGCTCCATGGAAAGCTAATCCCTCGCTCTCTTTGGAATCGGCAGATTAGTATCATAGCCGTCTGAGAGCATAGCAGCACTAACTCCAAACGTCATCAGACTTTTTCAAGGCACTGTACTGTCAAAAAAATTACTTCCATTTAACCCCACGAACTGATTTACGCTAAGCGCTTTATCCTTTTCTATGGAGTTTTGTTAACTGCTCACAAATAACTACTCCATATTGCCAAATAGTCACCAATATGTGGTATGAATCTAAATTAAAACTAATTGTATCAGCTTGGTTGTCATTCATGTGTTACACGTCATCCATTTGATTAATACATCTGAACTATCCTCCAGACACATAAGTGGATGCATCGTAGTTTCTGAGCATTTCTGGGCCATCTACGAGGTCAGAGAGTCGCTCTTTCTCAATCAACCGTCTAAACCACAGTTCGCGCCTTACCCCAATGCAATAGTTTGAATGAGTTCGCTAGGCTATATAGGTTATAAAGTAGAGCGGTCAAAAACTTTCGAAGTTATGTGCTATAATAATAAAGAAAAAATCAGGTTAAAATACAAAAAAGGGTGATTCAAACATCGAAAGGTCTATATGCAGCTGGACGGACTTCTTCTGTGTTCTTATTTGATAGATAACCTGAAAGTAAGTAAAAAACGTTGCTATTCACTAATGCTTTTTTAAAATCTATTAGGGTACATAAAGTGTTTTAAAAACTGGAAATCTAGTAAAAGAATACGCGACGTTCAAAGGAGTCAAATCTGTACATAGTTTACAAATATTCAATGTTTTCTTTTGAAATGAAAGTATTTACCATTAGCGATTTTTTAGTGGAGCAAGACATTTTGGAATTACAGAAGAAATCAGTCTGTAGAATTTTTGGGGAATGTTGGCGAAGTTCGAAAACATATGGTTAGCTTATATTGAGTTGGTTGAAATTTTCTTCACTTTTCTTTCTAAAAAAAAGTTTTCCCCATCCTTTTGGTATTTCTGCCGATCAACGCTACATTCTCCCATGAGTATCAAAATACGTTCATTAACCAGAGAAGGATTTGTGATCATGAAAAATCATAAAAATACACATTTACCTTTTCTACAGTCACTCCATACATGCCGTCATACATGGAGGACGGTCAGGTCTGTGTTGTATGCGGCGATACAGCAACAGGATTACACTACAGGTATTTTTTCTCCTATTTCATCTTTACCTTCCTTTAGTTGTAGCACTGAGTAGCCACTTGCTCTCTTAATATTCGTTGATTCAAAAAAAGCGAATTAAGGCGGATTGCTTTATTTGTGCAATTTTTCTCACGTAAGAGTTTCTCTGCCTTCATAGAGTACTACTGATGCACTATCAAAAGTCGTATATGGCTTACAGCCGTTTCGAACATGCATTGGTCATGATGAACCATATGTATCAAGGACTCTGGATCACACCATAAGGAAGCAGTTTCTGTCGTGTATAAAGGCGTAGATAAATTCAAACATCGTAATTTTGACAATCATTTCGGTCTAAATTCGTTCTCAGCTTGTATTCGCCTGACCATTACTGTTGGCAAATTATCGCTGATAGTACCGATATGCTAAAAACTTGGCTGAAAGCAATTCAAAGCGAGAGTGTCGCTGGTGTGGTGTGCTCAATAGTACGCGAGCAAGGAAAAGGCAATCGCCAAATCGGAACCCATCTTTGATTCTGAGTTTTACTCATATCTCGGCATCATTGTGGTAAAGTTATCAAGCTAGGCATGACAAAAAAAATCTGTGGCAACCTTTTTAAATGCCCTTTATATTTCAGGGCTATAACGTGTGAAGGATGCAAAGGTTTCTTTCGTCGAACATCTCAGGTCGCGTCTTTTTCTTGTCTTTTTCCTCCATTTCGATGCACTTATGTCGACTCAATCGACTAGTGAACGGATTGTTACTAAATCACTTTACTTTAGTCAGTCTGTATCACAGTTTTTTCCACTGCACGGATCCCAGTATTTGTAGCATTGATTTCGTTTGCCCGCGTTTATCACATGACTGGGGAGTTGTCTTCATCAAAAAACATCTTGTAATACTGGTTCAGCACACCCCCTTCCAATCTCGAGGGTAGCCATGCTGAGGCGTTCCGTGAGGGCCCTCGCTTCTAATTATCGAAGAGTGGTGGGAAGAGGAGGGATCAACCCTGCGTAGAGCGGCGCCGACCATCACTAGCCACTCAGCCGCGGTCCTCACACTCCAAAGATCTCGTTGATCACTATTTCAGTTGGAGAAAATCTCTACACTTTACTTCTTTTTGTCAATCGATAAAGATTTTCTTCTCATCATCTGTATGAATTATGGTCGCACGGGATCACGCGTAGACTTTGTTAATATACCAAATTAGTTAAATATTGTTCATTTTGAATCTATAAGGGACCTTTGCCTATATGGACTTTTGTTTCTGCCTTTGGTTTCAAAGAAACTTCTTTCAAATAAGATCTAATATGTAGATTTGCTTATATGAGTAATTTTTCAGCGTCATATCAGCTACATCTGTAAAGCTGAGGAAAAATGTGAAATCAATAAACAAACAAGAAACGTCTGCCAACGATGTCGCTATCTTAAATGCATTGAAGCAGGAATGAGTGCCGATCGTAAGTGACCAGAGTGCTGTTGTTCTGACCCACCTAGAGCTAGGCTTCTGTCCATTTATCAGCTCTCAATATTTCATCCTATTTTTGCACAATCTTTGTCATTAGTGTGCTTTCAAAGAAGGTGAGATGCTGAGTGTAGCATTTCGAGGAGCGTAAGCAGGAGGTTTTACTGTTACCTTAATTACACAGAAACAGCTTCACAACTTTGTAACTTGAAACGATTTACGGTAGATGCATGGACATAGTGTCTTACGGTGAGGTGGTAGAGATTGGATCCAGACTATGAAACTATTTAGTGTCAAAATATCTTCCTTTTCCTTTCGAATCCTATTTGACATGATCATACGGACTATTCCAGTGGTGTTGAATGAAGAAGAGCGTGTGCAGAAGACGAGAACTGATCAAAGGAAATCGTGAGCGTAGACATCTAGAACAATTAGTGTCAGTCGTTAGAGGGCCCCCACTGAGTGATTCACATCTCAGAGATTTGACTTTTGAGGTAAGCATCATTGTTCACAAATGATATTCGCGCCTTCCTTGTTCTTATGACCAATGTTTTGAGATGCAGAATAGGCGGAAAATGTAAGGAAAACTGAGTGAATGAAATGAATGAGATTGTGACAGACCTAAGATGATTCCCTATCTATGGGATATCTTGTAAGTGACGATTTTTTCTTACATTCTTTTAGATCGATCTAATTACGAAGTCCTACTGTCGTTACATTGATCAGCCAATGATCTCAATGCCTTCGGAGCGTATGATCACTGAAGACTCGAGCGATCAGTTAACTGAGACACTTCGTCCTATCGTTAGAAGGAAGTAGCGATTTGTGCAAGAGTGGATCGCAATCTGGGATACGGTACTTTTCTGTGATTCTATAACTTTTTTCAGCACTTTTCATCAATGCTATGGCAAAACTTATGTTACTGTAATATCCATACCCTGGCTTTTTATTAACAGCTTATATGGTTCCTATGATTTCAGCTGTATCATTAATCACATTACCTCTAAAACCTCGAAAAACTCCAGTAAAAACTACTTGTGGAATTATTACAGTTACCGCTCATGTGCCAAATGCAGTTGCTACATTCATCGATTCTTGAAATGCAATTACTCCGATTTTCGTCATTCTTTGACGAAACTGAAGACAGCTTTCGACCGAATGTCAACGTCTGTTTCAATCATAGTGAACTACTGGAGCTCCTTTCGTTAGGCGTAACAGATAGCGATGAACTTGGTAAGTGCGATCAATTCACTAAGAAATATAATACAGTGGACAGTAGTGAAAGGATCAGTATAACCTCGTCTGAAACGCAGGGCACCTTCAACCATTGCGCCACATGCGCTCGTCCTAACAAAAGTGATCTTCTATTCTAGGAACCTACCATATAGTCGAAGTTATTCTAATTACTTCTTACCCTCTATCAAAAATGGCCTATGCTATTCTATAGTGAGAAACACTAACTACCCTGATGTGATGAACCTTAATCGGAAATCTTTTCACGAAGGTATCAGCAAGGTGCTCTGAACTTCTTTCTCACAGCAAACAAAAGTAGTGTGTAAGAATTTAAGTCAAGAGATCTTTCTCGACTAAATAGTGATGTTGTAGGTGAACTTCACGAGTTGCTCACACGATTCTTTGCTTTGTCAAGATCATTGTGTGGCCTTCAACTTGACGATCGAATTCTAGCCGTTCTTAGCGCCATGTTCATATTTGATCCGAGTAATATGCTCGATCCATCACTGGTATTTTATCTTATTTACTTCAATATTTTTTACTATACTGCCATTTCTGTTATATTTTTAGATCACTTCTACCTACAGTGCGGCCAGTTTGAGCACCATTTAAAAGATGTTTACTGTTTCAAAATAACAAGTTCCAAGGCTCTCTAGTTAGTAGGCTATTCATAAACTTTTCAGAGCGTTTTCAAGTAGGTCATCATAAACCGCTGCCAAACTTCAAACACAAGCACACATTCATGGACATATCAAAATGTGGAAATTTCGGCTCATATTTATGCTACATAACGTGAAAAGAACGGATCGTTACATTGAGCGAAGATTCAGCGTAGATATTTGGGGAGAAAAAATAGTTTATTCAAAGCCGAGGGTCAGTATCCGATAGAAGCAAAATTATGAATGATTCCCAAACGACTTAGAATATCTAAACGGATTCACGAATTTGTCAATTTCACTTATCTATCAATTATGTGAAGAGCGCATGTGGCGCAGTGGTCAGAGGTGCTCTGCGTCGCACACGAGGTCAATGGTTCGATCTCGCGCTCATGGCTCACCAAGCCATCCATCCCTCCGGGGTCGGTAAATTGGTACCAGACTGGCCTCAGACCTGTCTGGGAGGATAAGCAGCACTGACTCGGTAAAGAGGGAGGCCACAGCGAGTCATTGTAGAGACCAGATATGCATTCAATCACCTCAAACGAAGTTAGAAATTGAAGACGAATGCATGGCGCATCCCTCAGGGATTGATCAACGCCTAGAGCTTTATCCTTTATCTTTTTTTTTATCAATTATGTGTATAAAAGTATCCCATCGTATAGGCAGTTGCTCGTGAACGAGATGCCGAGATTAGAATGCGATTCTCTACGTCATGTTTGTGAAGGAAACCATCGCAGACTTTTTTCTGCAGAATCTTGAACGTTACGTCGAAGTCAGAAAGTAATTCACCACTATCGTCGTTCACTCTGCAAACTCGCCGATGAAGGATTTCACTGAGACAAAGCAGCGCAGTGTTCTCGAGGCTGTCTTGCTACGAAACAGGAAACAGTCATCGAAGGACTGACTAAAGAAGAGCACAGTGCTTTATCTATCAAATACACTAAGAGGAGTAATTGACTAGTTATGTCATTAATCTGATACATCTTGTTCAGTTTCTTTCGATACTTAACAAGAATGCGTCTTACGTTGTTAGTTATTTTCTTTATTTTGTTTTATTTTACATGACCGGTCATTATGAATTTTGTTATTGTGCACATCCCAGTACTTCTAGCTTTCGATTCGTTCTTCGTCTTCTTCTTGAATGACGTAGAATATTGATCAAGCAGATCTCCTTGCAATCGCGAAGATAGTCATACTGTGGCGTTCCATAGCACGTTGTTGTTGACTGCCGGACAGTGGTGGCGTGGGGGTGGAGCTCAGCTACAAGCGCGCCAGCGACGAGCATCACAACCACTCGGTCATAGACCGCCCATATCATAGCGGATTATAAATGACAAAAGCTAAGTGGAGGCCTCATGCGTTAAGTAAGGCGGAGGAATGATTCCGCTCTTCTGAGCTATGAACAATCACCAAGGTACTCAACGAAAGCTTGAGTTTGGAAGAGTAAATCTCCTTCATGTTCCTTAATGAGCTGCAATTGATGGGTGCTGAGAACGTAATGTATAAACGCCGTTGTACTTATACACACTGCTTCACTTATCGAGCAACTGTGTGTTCCGTTGGGAAACTTTGGTTACAGGTTACACCGTTTTCGAAGGAGCTCACTGTTCTTGCATTAGGATAATAAAATATGTTCACAATATGAGTGGTCTATATTTCGAAAGGTTGAATGCCTAAACAAGCTGCATCCACTGAAGGAAAGAATGAAGCCCCTCACGCTGATCAAATCCTGAGGGATTGGCCCTATTCGACGTCATACTCTCGTATGATATGAATGATTGCAAATTCAACCGCAACAATGAACTTACAATAACACCACTGATCTATTAAGTCAGTGCCGCTATCCTTATAGGCAAGTTTGATAACATTTTGTCGACCCTAGAATAAGGGAGCTGTAATTATTAGCTCATAACGTTGCTTTGAACTGACAATTCTTTGTATGTTAGATAATCATTCAAAAGCTCGGATCTCTGGCTTAGATAATCGGTTTTGTCAGAACAGCTCGTTTTATAACATTGTAAAGTCAAAAATAAAATTACTCTTCACAAGATCACGTAATTTTTCCTTTTCTCGCTTATATTTCGCTAAACCAAACTTATTGCATAGAATGATAGTACTCTTTCTAAAGCTCAGGTTTCCAAGAACTCGAAAATGAGTTTGCTTTTTGAAAGAGCTTTTTTGATAGCGCTTCGAAGGAAAAGAGCACAAATGTTTCACACCTCGTCGGGCAGAGCTCTTTTTGAAGACTATCAGCAATCATTCGATAGCGTAAGTCTCGATGATTTCCGACGTTGTGCTTATTTTCTGGAAAGACCGTTTTACTGTAGTGTAGCAGTGAAAATAAGATTGAGTTCTACATGAACATCACATAAAACGATTGACTCAGATGCTAAGGAACTTTTCTCTAGACGCTCATGTACTTTTCGTGCTTTCAGCGAATTATACGCGCGATAAAAATGATGGTGCGCGGCGAGTGTGAAACATGATTTTATTTTGGAAGCTACAGCGTTGCAAAAGGGTCTTTGCAAAGAACGGCTGCATAGAGCGCTAGCCAAAAAAATCAAACCTTCGCATGATTACTAACAGTCTTAGAAGAGTTCCGTCCAGCAAAGGAGTGAAATATTTATTTATCGCCGTTCTAACAGGAAGGAACTTTGTGTTATTCAGGTCATAGATTAATCAATACATAAAATTCAAAAGAATTTTACTGAGTTGATAAGAGATGAATATTGCGTGATTGATGACGATTATCCGATTTTCTCTTCGGATATCATTTCTATATCTACTCAGAAAGTCTCAGTGCTTAAGAGCAGATAGATAATACGTTACATCAAGACAATAACAGTGCCTCAAATAATCATCTATCCAAAAGGTTCGCTCTTATATCCCGAAGTTTTTATTCGGTTTTACCCTATCTATTCCAGGTTGACGCAATCGTATCTACTTATACTCGATTGGACGAGATGCTACACACGTTGATCGACGAGGGAAGTGATGGTGTCGGTGTTGCTCAAGCGTTTGCACGTCTTCTGTCAACGGTGACTGCATTACGTTGTGTTTGTCGTCGTCTTGTGCAGCATTTTACAGCACAAAATGTCGATTTTTTAGAGAAAATTCTAGGATTTTAGGCATTTTCAGGGAATTTCTAGGACTATCATGGACGGGAGAGGTTGAGCACCATGGAATACATCTTTCTAACATTCTGAGGGGATTTATTAGGTTCCGATATATTTTAGCGAGCTGAAATAAGGTTGCTAGTCAATAACTCCTTTTCATTGACCGAGATTTTTAGCAGACTTTGCCTCAATAGGAACCCAGGAATATCGTAGTGGTTTGAGAGTAGTCAAGCAGTGCTGACCAAGTGGCGAGTTGAACAAGACATTTCTAAGCCTCACAAAATGCTCCGAGTTTAGATTTTGATCACACTACTTCTAGAGAACATTATCGTTCAGCACCCTTTTCAAACATTAAACAAATATGAGGTTTACATGCATTTTTTCTCTGCTAATATTTCACACCCTTCTCCTTCTATAGTGATCGCTCGGTTTGTTTATCGTTGTTGCTTCCAGTCGATCCTCTTGGAGTGGAAAATCCCGTCGAGTGAAGTCTGTCCACTAAGCGGTATCCTATAATACAATATAGGTGTCGATCTGTTGATGCGATTACCCATAAGCCGCCGTTTATTACGATTTGTATTTCTGCCGGACCATGGATCCAACAACTAACGGTATTGCATTAGCGGGAATATAGCGTGATAATGTCTTTTAATAAATCGTCGTTTAACTTCTTGCTTCGTGATGAAGTCATGTGTAATTTTTATCAATGGAAGGAATGAAGGAACGATTAAAGAGGAAGGACGGAAACGAGGAGTTGATTATTTGACTGTCTTAACCGAGTCGATTTCTCAGAGGTTAGAATCTATAGATTTGAATTAGGGAACATTTAAATGGCCTCTTCACTCACGAAAGACTATATAGGCTCCAAAAGTTTCTTTATAACTGGTAATCTACTGATCGGCTAGGATGTTCCTTTCATGCTCTCGCGAGATTGCCGTTCAACTTTTTCCTTGACCCCAAAAAACTTCCGATTCTTGTGAACTTGAGGAGGTTTGCCACCCTGAGATTGTGTTGCTAGGAGAAGTAATGGTTATACCTATCAAGTTTGGTTCGTCACGCAAAGTGAACTCTGCTAGCGTTTTGTTGTACTGTCTCAAGTATTAAACGCATATTTAAGGTAGCAGCATTACTGTGACGTCATATGAATACATCAAGAATATCAATTTAACATGGGACTCCTCTAGCTTTGAAGTAAGAGAAAACGCTAAGAACAACCGCTGAACAGCCAATGGCAAAAAAGTATTTCACAGCATTCTTATATTGGTTCATCAGCTAAACAAAATGGACTTAATGATTTGAGAAAAAATACAAACATCTCGCAATAAAATCAGGCACCCCCCACTTATATCAAAGCAACGTAAGATGGTGGTTTTGAATTAGAAATGTCGAAGGAAAATAGAGCAGTATTATCTGCGTATTGGCTCTTCAGTGTCTTTAATGGTTCATTAACTCGAGTAGGTACTTACAATCTCTATTTGTCTTCATCGCTTATCGAGTCTGCTCAGTGAACTTTGATACTTCAGCCTAGGAACACGAAGTCCGCCTGAATTTTAATATGATGCTCTTTCGATTTCATTTATAAAGAGGTGGCTTCGTCAAGCTTGTCGAGTTTGTGTAGTTGCACTACGCCGATAACTTGACTTCAGAAGTGCAAATCTTTTTTTTTCAGTTTGAATGACGCTACCGGGAGATGTACTACCGTAACTCGCGTCTTGATGCCCTTGAGCGCCCTAAGCAACGATGACACGGTTTAGTCACGTGAAAAAATAGCTGTAGTAAATTTCTAGGATTTGTTTGAGATTTTTGCTGTAAATCAATCCGTTAATTGGAGGGCGTATTTGCTTTTACCAGTAGCTGTCATTCATTTATTAGATAACCATACGGCAACCTTCCTGACTAAGAGTATCAACGGTCAATAGCATTTCTACATGTGGAAGTTCCAAGTATCTAAGGTGATTCAGCGTCGAGATATGGATTGTCGTTTTCGAATAGAAAAAGATATATAACAATTTTTGTGGAGTTTTCTGAAGGTTGAGAACATTAGTTTCTCCTAAAAGGGCTTCACAGCGTATGAATTCGTGTGTATTCGAAGAATGTACAGGTTAGTTAACCCTACTTCGCAAATTTTTCTCTCTTCTTTACTCATATTAATATCATTTTACTTCTGCTAAATGTGAGAGAAATTCTCTCAGGCAATGATTTCTTTTTGAGAAAGCCATTTTTTCCTACCAGATAAATTATTCTGTTGACTTGATGTTCTATACATAAACTTGGAAGCTAGGTTGAAGTTTTTGTCATCTCCCAGTATTTGTGGACCATCATTTGTTATTGAAATCATTTATAAAGTATTTTCTAAATTCATAAATTAACTTCAGCTTGTCTAGCTCATTGTAAACTGCTTTTTATCTGAGTTATGCAGTATGGGGAAGACATGTAGAACTAAATGTTGAAAAAGCCATCTTATTTGAAAAAATGAAGGAAGCAATAATCTAGTTGTTATAAAAACTTTCGTGCTCTTTTTCTTATTTTTAGGTGATTTTTTCGATTGATTATGGACGACATGGTGGTTTTGGAAGATGCCAGCCACAATCCAATTCAATTGCGGTCATCCCATAACTCTATCGATACTTCAGCAGACTAGAATCTCCAACTTCAATATTTGACATTGTTCCATTACTATTAACTTCAAAGATAATAACAATCAATATTAGTAATTTATACCTCTTCTATTGACCACTTTTTTACAGACGCGCTCAACATGATATAATCTGATAAGAATATATCATGTTCTGAGCTGTTAGGTCTAGTGGTATACAGGCGCTTGTTTCGTCCTATTGGGACTCATCACACACTAAACTAATAATTCACTTGAATCTGTGAATTTCTACAAAGCCATACCTCAACGATAAAACGAGATAATCTCATTCTTATACCGTTATCAAGCAGCAGATTTCCATGAAGTATCCTGACAAAATATTATTATAAACTGGGACAAAAGTAGTGGCCGACTTTGAGTGACAATCGTGGATGCCCTTGACCTGGGTCAAAACAGCTTTATCCGTCAAATTAGGACCACAAAAAACTTCTAATTTTTGATCAGTCAAAATGCTCCCTTATTCTAATACAATAATATTTCCAAATCCTGGAATTAGCCAGTTTTCCGATCTTTTTCCCAAAATGGCAAGCTTGTTGAAGAATTTTCTGTGGGTAACTGTGTAGATGACTGAAAAATAGCATGGTACGATGAGTGCGATAGATGAGGCAAGGCCCCGTAGGGGAATTTGTAAAAATACTGCAGCAATAGTTATGGAACTGAAATCTAGCTATGAAACGAACATTTGGGGGAGAGGGACCGCCGTTGTCCATGAAGATTCGTTAGCCAGTTATCCACAAATACGATATAATCTTTCGATGGACTTCATCAAGTTCGTGGTTATACTGAAATATCAATAAAGTCAGCAGCAAAAATAACTTTTCTCGTAATCTCAAAGGCTCTCTCACTAATATGATTTAAAATGCAAAACTATTTAGACATATCGTTGTACTTAGTATACGTATGTGTGTAATATATAGATATTCCTTGGAAAAACCGGGCATCTGATATGTGCAAGTGTATAAACAGTTATGATAATAAACTTTTAGCCTTCTTTTAGTACAGAAGCCGATCATAGGTTTCAAATTCCGGGAGGTTTCACGTCTTTTTGAGTAGTAAAACAAGCACCTGCCTAGAAAACAAATAGCTCCAGATAATAATAGAAGTGCAGTCATGGGCGAATCACTAATTAGAGGAAACCGCCTCCAGAAGGAAACTCGGTTGAAAGGCGTTAAGTATGTAAGATCACACTATTGGACGATTTTCTGATATAATGACCTGGCTACACCCTTAAAATGCATCTTGATTTAGAAGTCCAGAGGAGAAAATTAGCTAGCCGAATAGATACAAGGTAATCAGATAATGTTAAATGTGATTCGTTGTAAAGGAAATTTTATTACCTATTCCGTCTTGTTTGAATTTGATTTCAAATTTGAAATATTTCGGGAACTGTTTTTGAATTCAATTTGACTTTAACTAACTGGGAAGGGACTTGTAAAACATATGGTTTTCCCTCCATAAGAGTGAAGTAATTATCATTTTCTTCATTTCCTGAGGTGATGTATAGAAAATACGAAGGTCATCAAATCAGGGGATGACTTATTATTAGCTAATTAGAGATAAAAAGGGATAAAGGATAAAGCTCTCGGCGTTGATCAATCCCTGAGGGATGCGCCATGCATTCGACTTCAATTTTTAACTTCGTTTGAGGTGATTGAATGCATATCTGGCCTTTACAATGACTCGCGGTGGCCTCCCGCTGAACCGAGTCAGTGCTGCTTATCCTCCCTGACAAGTCTGAGTCCTGCCTGGTACCAATTTACCGACCCCGGAGGGATGGATGGCTTGGTGAGCCATGAGCGCGAGATCGAACCATTGACCTCGTGTGCGATGCAGGGCACCTCTAACCACTGCGCCACATGCGCTCTTGATTAGAGATAATTCATGGAAAATCCTTGTTTCATGCGTTATGTTTAATAGAGGCAAAATAGCGCAGTGATTAATGATGCAGGGATCAGAACCCCTCCTCAACACTTTCTTGCAATCGGTAAACTGAACGCCTTGGAACACCTTAGCTCCGCTACGTACAGGATTGTAGGACAGCTGTTTAAGAATCAACGCGTGAAATGTACAAAGATTTTTGGGAAACAGAAATGCGAGGAAACGAGTGAAATACAAAAAGTCGACGGATCTGCGCAATAAACTATGATGACGAGTCGTTAGAAAATCGACGGTCCAGCAAGTGTTTGCGCGGAAACTCACTTGATCTCAATGCAAAAGCCAAATGAGTTACCACAGCTGTGTTATATTCAAAACATTATGGCTCTCATAACCCCATTTATAAGGAATAAGTTGACAGTGGGTTTATGTCTTCAAAGCTGTGGTTTAATCCTCAGGCGACATCAATAAGGTCGATTTGGTGAGTTCATCGACCCTATAAAGAACTAATCGGTTTTACTAAGTGTTCTTGATTGTTCTGTGGGTATAAACAAAACCAGATTGATCATCACTAAAGTAAACCTAGTACAGTAATTAAGACACATATCTTGCACCATACCCGAAGATGATTTTCCAAATTGAGCAAGGCACACACTGAAAGGCTTACGAAGAACAAAATGCAACGATTAGCGTTTTGAAAAAAATTATTTACTGTATGAGTGAAATTTATGTATTAACTTTTATTCACTTAGATTACGAAGGTATTAATCTGAGTAGATTGCGAGTTGACATGGCTCTCCAGGTCTGAAGAATGTAATTAGCCAAAACATAAGCCACTGTTGAATAAAAGTTGTTATCAACAACTCCATGTTAACTTATCAATTTAACGGTATATCACTGATTAATTCCACGCTAACGAGAAACTGCACCTGGAAAATGACTAAAAATTTGCTCCTCTTAATCCTTCCAACAATCAGTCACAACGTGGCCGGTCATCACAACCAGTACAGATATAAACACGAATTACTAACTTTCACTAAACCATCGTATTTCAAAAAAGTATACCAACGTAGTGGCGCAAAAATTGAAGGAAGATTAGTTTAAACGATACTATGTATTTGGAGTCTGTATTAGCTCTGACGTGACAAACTAATTTCTTGAAAAACCGCGTTCTATCTCTGGGTTATAAAATACAAAAAGCGCCTAAGAGGTCTGAGTATTGGGTTGACAATCTCCCGAACTATTTCGTTTGTGTACAAGTTTATTCCGTCTTTCCAACAAATAAAAACTTGTAATGATTAATTGAAGTATTATCTTCAACTTCAGTCACATCCTCCCACTTTTCCAGTAATTTCGTGATTCCGCCAGCGGTTAATTTGGTGTATTTCGAGTCAAAAATTTACTCATGTGCGTGCTTCACCCACCTCATTAATGTTTTCAAAGCGTTTTCCATTCAAGAAGTGGTTGTAACGATCGGAAGAGGTGAAAATTCGCCGACTGACAAATCCGGAGAGTCAAAATAACCGTAAGAAGTTGCTCTAAATGACAGTAAAAATAAAGGCTCAAATGAATGAAAAATAATAAGCAATAACGAAAGAGAGCAAAAACTTTATCACTTTACCAACATCTTATTGGTATGGGATTATAGTGTATCTAATATTTTTTTGTATTATGAAATCCAATCAGCAAATTCATTCAAGTTCAAATCATCAGGGGGAAAACAAATCGCAAATAAAAAAGTATGTAGTAAGAGAATGAAATCACAGGTACCAAGAAACACAAAATTGAACAATAGAAATACTACGCGAACATTAATTTTTTACACGCAATAACCATATAAAGCAATTTGTTCCAGTGACCCTAAGATACGCGATTCGGCACAAGACATGTCAACTCAGCCGAAACGGGTAGCAAGTTGTAAAGCCTGGCTGAAAGTAGCTGGATAAAACGCTCATTTGTATGTGGGTCGAGGAGCGATGGAAGCCCTCAAAAGAGAGAAGAATTAATTACCATTTTATAGAACTACACAACTTATAAGTGCACTAGAAGTATTGTGTCTCCTCCCAACTAAACAGACTCTATAACATTTTAGCAAATATCGCACAATAGTCCATGTCAGAAATTGGTTGACTAGCTCATTATCTTAGCGCGGCCCTATTATTCCTCTGTGCTCATCAGATGGATCCACGATAGGATGAATACATGAACGCCAGGGCCGTCTGAATAATATTATGCGGTATACCGCGGGAACCTCAATCCACACTTGTTTCCCTGAAAATGAGAGTCAAACCTTGTTTTTTGTTTTTTATGGTGCATCACATATCGAGACATTAGGAGAAGAGTGGCTAAGCGAAAGTGAAATATGAGCTAAAGCGCTCTACACTCTGTGTAGGTGCGAAATGACGCATCCACCAAAAAGTTCTCCCACATGGGTTGTGGTATGGCAGGGACGTCCCACCGTGTACTTAGCACGTCTTGGTATGCCACTCACCCCACCTCCAGTCTCTCATCATTGCTCCTTGTCTACCCTTTCAACTGGTATTGTCTGTCGTCTGCGAAATCTTTTTTCGTAAAATCAACAAGGTCTAGACGCCTGTATACTAGAACGGTATAATCCATTTTATTTTCTCCATTTCAAATCCTCCATTTTCTCTCTACACTTTTTTCCCTTCCTTCACTTCTCCTCCTCCCCCTCCCTCTCAACTTCTCAAACTCCTTTCTCCCTTCACATCCTCACCACCCCCCCTCACCCCCCTTACCCCCCATCCCCCCCCCTCCCCCTCCCACCCTCCTCCACCTCCCCACCCTTTACCCCCCCACCTTACATCCTTAGACCACCCCCCCCC
>JAHQIW010005314.1:0-82754 GCA_019055375.1 Parelaphostrongylus tenuis
GGCGCAACAAGCGGTAGAGTGGAACGAGCCGCACTCTCCTCGACACTTATGTGGGAGAATATGCTTGGCGACGCATGGTAAAAAGTCGGGGTCGTGATCAATTCGAGACACTTCTCGAGGACATGGCGATGCTCATGCCGCTGCAGAACAAATCCTAATTGATGCTGATTTTGATTTACACGTTTAGATGTTGAGAATAAAGACATTTGACAACAGCATTGCTTAACATTTGTAGTTAAATATGTCTAAAAATGCGGTAGGATTTCAGAAAAATCCGAACTTGCATATTTCAGTTCTTTATCGAGAGTTATTTTCGGTTACAAGGGAACAAATAAATATTCGAACTCGTTTGTTGCCGAAGAACTTTTCATTGGAGTGTTAGCAATCATTCAAAGGCTTAAATCTCTAGCTAACTCGTACATAGTCGGTTTTCGAATAAATCTGCATCATGACCCTGCAATACCCAAAATATAATCACGTTTCACACGACCACGCGTTTTTTTCTTATTTCGTTTTATTTTTCTGGACGAAACTTGTTCCCTGAACTGTTAGTACTCTTTCGATAGCACAGGTCTCAAAAACTCAGAAGTATGTCTGCTTTTTAGAGAAGCTCTTTTGGTAACACTTTATAAGGAAGAAAAGATTTATGTTTTACAGCTCGCCCGACAGAGATCTCTCTTTAGGCTACCAGTTATTATCGAGTGCTTATTTCAAGGATTCCAAAGCTGTGCTTATTTCCTGGGAAATACCCTTTCGCTACTGTGTAGCACGGAAAGTACGATCG
Source organism: Parelaphostrongylus tenuis (assembly GCA_019055375.1). Classification (NCBI taxonomy): domain Eukaryota; kingdom Metazoa; phylum Nematoda; class Chromadorea; order Rhabditida; family Metastrongylidae; genus Parelaphostrongylus; species Parelaphostrongylus tenuis. The sequence goes on from JAHQIW010005314.1 coordinate 785, forward strand.
AGCTTCACATTTTTGGATACCCTGTTTACCGGTTAACTCCCTGTGGAAGTGGAGGGCGCAAGGCGATCGATGGTTGCCCTACCTGTTTAATATGTGAGCTGCAATTTGTCATTCAATTGGGAAGTGTTTATCTAGTCTGAAAGCAACTCCAGATAAACGGATAGGCTCAGATACTACGAGATCTTCTCAACACGTTCACATGTTTTTCGTGCTTTTAGCGAGTTATACGCTTGATGAAAATAAAAGTGCGCCACAGGTGCGAAGCATCATTTTATACTGGATGCTACAGCGCTATAAAAAACTTTCAAAGGTCGACTGCGTATCACGGTAGACAGAGAATTAAGCTTTCGAATGATTATCAACACCTCCATGAAAAATTCTTGAACAGCGAATGCGGTCGAATATTCGTTTGTTCACTTATATCAGAAGTGAACATTTCGATTTTCATGAGTCAAAAAGCTGGAGGAATCCATAAATGTTTGGTTCAAAGACTAATTATTTTTTTACCTATAAAAAATTGTAATTTAATTATAGTTCTTTGAACAAAGTACTTATGTTTTTTCATTTCGTTGCCTCAACTTGCTATTTTGTACATGAGAGTAACTGAGGATGCAGGATTTCGTCCAGCACAAGACGTTCCCCAGCGTACCATTTTTGTTTTCAGTTGCGGCACTTCTGCTGGACAAGGTAGAAACATAGACGTACACATCAATTTTCTAAAATGTATTCATTTTAAATATCAAACATACATAATGTGGTCATCTATGAACTTGCAGAGTGCCATCAAATTTCTAGAAAATTAGCACCTTTCCTCATCATATAATCTAAAACATAGTAACGTTAACAAAATGGCAAGAATAGAAGTTGAACTCTTGTCAGAAATGAGTCTACTATAGAATCATAACAACGGCTTCACATGTTCAAAGAATATTACGGACATTGTGATGACGTGCAAAGTTTCAACTGACAAAAAGCTCCGTCAAAGATTAATGTCACGAAAGAAATCTGCTCATAATTTTTGATAAAATTATCTCGTAAAATTACACAAATTCGGAGGCTTTTCTTTGTTCTAGGATAATCTGCCTTTGCTGTCCACCTTAAGTGCTACTGAAATATGAAAATAAGCGTTCACAAAGCGCTTATATAAAATATTAGCTATCAAGGCTGCAAAACCGAATTACCATTGGAAGGGCGAAAGATATTCATACCGAGTATTGCCAAGAGCGAATGCTGGCAAATAGAGTGGTCGTTTCTTCAAACCTCCACAGCTCCAGTCAATACGATGGATGTCTGCTGCAAGTCAACCTAAAATTCTTTTGCTTTATCAAATAGAGTTTGGTGTTTGTTGTTGATTTTTCTGATTGATTTTCTGTTATAGTTGGTATCACTACCTGAAAAAAAAATGAGCACGTCAGTGAACTGCGCAAGTTCAAAAATTGGCACCAAGGTAACTCTCGTTCTCTCGTAACCAAGGTAACTTCTGACTGATCTTGCAATTGCCGAGAACAGTATTTCTTTAGATGCATTTGTAATAATATGATTCATGCAAGGACAAATGTTGATGGGCGCATGAAACGATATAGAACATGCGACACGTGTTGTTTCAAGCGTATTCATGTCTGGCGTATTCATGCGTATGTTATACTGGCGGAGTTCACAAAATGGCTTGAAAAAAGTTACTCCTACGTAGTAGTGTTTACATAGTACTTCAGTAATAATAAGTATTCGTATAGGTAGATCCTAACACGACTATCTGTTGGCTGCATAGAGTCAAAGGTGAAGTAATGCTGCATAGAGTCAAAGGTGAAGTAATGGGCTACTGTTGACGAGAGAGACTATAAGATGTCTCGGCTACACTTGCCACATTCATGCTTGATCTTCTCGTCTCCCTTGTCGGATGGGCAACCACTGTAAGACATGCATCGTTCTGGACTCACATTCTAAGTGGATAAATCGAATGAAGAGAGGCGCTATTTGTCTAGGATATGGGCTGGATAATTGTACTTGTTCTTCTTTAAGACCCGCTTACCATGCAAAATCTAGATCCTCAATTTCTTCCGTACGATTCGTTGCAGTGCATGCATCGTGTATATTCACTTGTTCGGCAAATACACGATGGATTTCAAGAGTTTGTTAATGGCGTGAAACGCTGATTCAGTTTGTCCTCTTTATGATTCTGGCATGCTTCTATTAGAGTAATTCTCAGGTTTTCGTCAAGTATAGCCGACTACTTTCTTCTTTTGACTATGTCTTCATAGGAATTGTACTATTAAATTCGAACACTTCTAAGAAAAAACTATAATACGTTCTGAGAGTGTGAATTATATCTACTGCCTAACTTATCTTGACGGTAGGGAGCGGTATGGAGTAAAATCTTGAAAATGTGAGGATACGGACAAAATTTGGAAGGAGAGTATATCGGATGGACTCAAACCACAACGTAGAGTATCAGAGTTGCGATATGCAGGAATTCGATCTCAGACGGGATTTCGCTCTACTATTCAAGGCTTTGAGATATATGATGGCGACATAATACAGTGCTGAAATGAGGTAAAAATTGGAAATCTCCCTCTAATACAAAGGCCAACGACTGCTTTAATGTGGTGATGAATCGAGGAAACCTCGGCTAGACTTATCGCAGGACTACAGGAAACAATACATCGAAACAGCACAGTTTCCCTGTGCTGGGGCACGCACTATCAGTGATCATGGGCCGTCCATGTGTACAAATATCCAAGTTATGTTCATACGACCAATCATGGAGCCATGCAGTTGCTGACAAGTTTAAAGGTTTTGTTATTTGCTATGACCATATACGATTGTCGGTTTTGCTCAGTTACTATTGTGTCGTTCAAAATGATTAGAATATTTCTTTCATTCATTACTTCATTTGAATAACAAAACACAGCCGTTTGCAGTTTAGTTAAGCAAAATAAAATTCTGTCTCTGAGCCAACTGAGTCATAGTATTCGTCAGTCACGCCATCTCTTTCTTTCAATTAACAGTTTTGACTTTATTAATGAATTTTCACATTTTTCAGCTGATTATTTCTTAATGAGAAGATTTACTATTTGGCATCTCTTCAAAGCTGCCCATAATTGAAAAAAAATCATGTCCTTGACTGACAGCTGTTTCTTTCGATTCTTCTATTCATGAGTCTAAGTTTCACGTTTTTTCAACTGATTGTCTCATCCAGTAATAAAACAGATTGTCCCCAAAAAATGTACCTTAAATGATTGACCGTTTAAAAATATTACTAAATTTCATGAGCCGATTCTACCGACTATCGAATAACAAAACTTATTGCTTATCCATCGTGATAGTGATCTCGTTATCACCATGTTACCACTCACTAGATTGAGGACACATTGTGGTGCTGTGCGATGCAGGTATGTGGTGATTCAATCTCTTTCTGAGTGCGTCTGAATGACGCTTATATGCAGGCCGGGGATACGAACATCAAAGACAGCACTGATGAAATCGCTGCAGAATTGCGAGTAAGAGAGGAGAAGGTAAAGTCACCACAAATTCCTATTTCTATACATTTATTATCTCTCCTAATTTGCACTAATTCGCTATATATCAGATGACGTCGACATTTTTGCTGGTAGTTTTTCTTTGCTCATCTCCAAGTTCAGCCACAACTTTTTGTGAATCTTTGCAGTTTGATTCTTGATTTTCTTCTTGAGCAGAACACGAGGTGTTACATTAAACTTTATTCGATAGCTGACGTTTCGGCAGTTCGCCTTCTTCAGAGCCTGGAAAGGTCAAAATGCTTGCAATACAATCAGTCAAACACCTCCATTACTTCTTTAGAGAAAATCACCAGACCTAGATTTTAATCGCATCAAGCAAAAATCAACACTCAACATACTCACCGCTTTTTATATGTGTTCCACTGGATGATCCAAGTGGAGATCACTGCGCGAAAGATCTTGGAAGCATTTTGGATTAATACGACCAATCCAACCATAAACCGCAGGGAGGAATGCCTTGTAAACACTCGTGATATGAGCCAGTATATAAGACTGTTGTTTTGATGGGTAGGGTGCATTACGAGCCTATGTGTCTCTCTTGCCGGTGATCGCCACTTGGATCATCCAGTGGAACACATATAAAAAGCGGTGAGTATGTTGAGTGTTGATTTTTGCTTGATGCGATTGAAATCTAGGTCTGGTGATTTTATCTAAAGAAGTAATGGAGGTGTTTGACTGATTGTATTGCAAGCATTTTGACCTTTCCAGGCTCTGAAGAAGGCGAACTGCCGAAACGTCAGCTATCGAATAAAGTTTAATGTAACACCTCGTGTTCTGCTCAAGAAGAAAATCAAGAATCATACTGAAGCATGCCGTGGTTAATAGACAGTCGGTCTTGGGAGTTGTTAGAAGAAGTACCAGCAAGATTCTTTGCAGTTTCCCAAGAAGTACTTCTAAATGTTAGCGAAGACAAATTTAAAGCGAGTAAAAAATTTCTAGATGCATACATTTCAAATAAACAAGATGTTCTTTCTAGTTCATAACAGAACGGGCAATGCATCAGCAGAGAGTACAAGATTTGACGTTGTACGTCTAGAGTAAACCCAACTTTATCAACTATAGAGTCATGTCCAAATCACGACCAAGCATTGACAGTGATATATGCATAAATTCCAGTTCATATACTACTAAGATGAGGAGGATATCCATATTCAAGATAACATATCTCGGATCACCACCGCAGGGCACAATGGCATCAACGTCGACCACTACGAGTATGGTGTTTTCTGACTCCTCCACCTGCCAACTCAAGCCTCTCACTCCCTGGAGTCGGAAGACATTGCTGAGCTCATTTGAGAAAGTTTATTCTGTGCAGTCCATGCGAGAACGCTCCAACCCGGCTATTTTTGGACTCCATGGAGAATTGACTCGACCACCGATCAGCAACTCATAACGAAAGGGAAATAAGCCAATGTGAGACGGGTTGTGTGAAATAAGTAGAGTAAACATCTCAGTCTCTAGGGAACTCGGCCACTGCTTCAATTATGCGTAGATGCAAACATCTTCCTAAATTAGCACGACACTTTGAAGGCGTGCAAATCTTTGAGCATCGGTGCAAAAAACGAGTCTAGCAAAATATCAACCTTTATTTTATGTTTAATCAAAATTATGACCTCCAATTTTCAAGCCTTTCATTTTGTCACACACTTTTATCAGGAGCACTAAATCATCCAGAACAAGGTTTTTCTCGTATTTTAACTTTCATAGTCTTATACCGCTCCGCTACTTTCGACCGCTTTTTACACATCTGCTTAAAATCATTTATCCTGATAAGGATATAACATGTTGTGAGCCTTTAGGTTTTGTGCTATACAGACGTTACTGCCGGTCACTACAGTGTCAGGTAATTGCATCATATGGTTTGTAATGATTTATTCTCGGCGTCGATTCCTTTATAGAGGATTATCTAACCTCAGGTGATCGGCTTAACAGAGGGAGGGTGCTAGTGATGAGTCCCGTTTGGACGAAACAGGCGCCTGTATAGCATTGCACCTAACGGTCAAAACATGTCATATCCTTATCAAAATGTATAGGGATAGTTTTAGAGGGACGAGAAATTATATCGTTCAGACATACGCAACGACTGACGAGAGCAAAAGAGACATTACCATTTCTCTGAACATATGGAGGCAATCGCTAGAAACTGAGAATAAGAGGGTTTGTTCAGTTGTATAGAAGTCATTTACGGTCACAATTTCCCCTTTTATATGACCCCTATGAAGGTCATGTCATTGCGAATATGTTGAATGCAATCAACATACGTGGGTTCAGCAGAATTTCATTTGCTGAACTTCTAGTGGGAAAATAATGTTATTGTAGACTCTATTGTTATACTGATCAGAATCAGCAGACTAAACGCACATCGACTTCAGTTGAAAGAGGTGCTTCCGGTTGTGAGATGCAGATATGAATCCCTATTGAAGCAGAGGAACATTCTTGTGGAAAAGATCAACAAATTGAGAGAATCAGTAGATCTCACCACTTACACTACGAAGGTGCGTGTGGAGTAGTAGTTCTCTCATAAAACTACTTTATTCCTGTAAGACAAATTTTCCCCCTCAAATAGGTCGGTAAATTCATCGACTCTGATCACGCTGATAATTAGTGACAGTTAATGTGATCTTGACAGAAGTCTCTTAGTATGGAATTAGTCGCCTCGGCGGTGAGCACGTGAAACGATGTGAAACATCCCGCACGTATAACTTCAAGCATACATGTCGCACAATTCTTTTTTGGAATATTTTGTGCTTTGAGCAGAAATTTTTCGTGACATTGATGAAATGCACGAAGCGACGTGAAGACCTCATTTTTTGTGCTTTATTATTCACAATTTGCTACTGTTGATAGGAGACGTTCATACGTAGATTTCGAAGCGAAAGTTTGCCAACGATCAAGAGGAGAAGGTCAAAGAATTGCGGAAGCTTTTATTGGTGAGACTGGTGTCAGGATGTCATGATTGCTCTTGTATATTCGTTACCGAGGTCCATGTATCACTTATTAGGTGATGAACCATCAATAAGACGTGTACCACTCTGCAAATACATTTCAAAATGAACGAATTGGTCGAAGAAAAAAGCTATCTATAAAAGCTATAGAGAGAATAAATGTATTCGTCTCTTTCTGGAACCCTTCACCACATATTTCTCCGTTCCACAATTTCTTTCATTCAATTCGTTGCACTGTATCTGTCATATATAATCTTGTGATGGCAAATGCACTGTTTTGTGTAGTTAGCCAATGTCGCTAAGCGCCATTTTGGTTTGCCTTGTAAAATCTTGTAATGGCTTAGTCAAAGTAATTCCCAGATCCTCATCATACGTTGCCGAGGATTTCTGTTAAAGGGGAGAGGAGACCAGGTTCTGTCAAGCAAGTCCAATTCCAAATTGCCGCCTCCGGTGGGACAGCGTTCTCAGATGTCTCGCTTGAAGAGTCGAACCGGTGGACATAGTGTTCGTATTGAGCGGAATCTCTAAATTTTGAGCTTCCCACTGTTTTGGGCGAGCATTAAGGGCATTTAAAACTCTAATTCTTAGGCTATCGCCAAAATGAAGGCGTTAGTACTGTGATGCTAGACTACTTCCAATATACACTTCCAATACTGCAAAGCGTTCGCAGTAGGATGTCCAGAGACGGTAAACCGAACTTTGGTGTAATGTTCCCATCATTTTTCTCCAGTCATTATGTTCTTCCATTGAAGTTCTTTTCAATTCGATTTCACCATTGCTAAGCAAAGCCACATGGTTGTAGAAACCATCGTAGACATCGTAGACGACGATATTCACCTCATTTGTGATATAGAGCTGCTGGATTAACCGCTTTGCCTAACAGGTCTACCTCCTTCAAGGTTAAGAACTTGCTATTGAAGCTCCTTAGAAAAGGTTACTTCTAATCCACTTTGGAATACTAGCGCATCTACTTCAGCACTCCAGGGAGAATCGACTCAGAGAGCCTTCAGTGGCATTCTAATGAAGAGGATTCTTACGCAGTACTTGAACGCGTACCCAAAACATAGAATTAAATAACGACGCAGTTACAAGATTGTTCTGTTCTCAATTACAGAGTGACTCCATGGAGACAGCTTTGGACGTGAAGACGGCAAATCTATTCTCATTGGAGTCGGCATTGGAATATTCGAATGTGTCAACGTGTTCTCCTCTTCCGTCATCGCAAGTCGAACCTCATCTACAATGATCAACATTATGACATCGTCTTTTTGCTTCGAGCTTACCACCTACTTAGATGTCCTTAAGCAATAAATATAGTCTGGACTTTTCGTGATATTCGTCAGCTGGAGCAAGTGTTGAACAGCCAACTGTCGGTTTCTAGCTGACTTTATGCACATTATAAAATTGACTTCCTTGGAAAATTTAGTCTTGAATGTATGCTACTCACCGAATCGAGTGGTAAAATCTTGACACAAAATTTAGAACCACTACTGATTCTAGTTTTATCAGTACTCCAAAAAAATTTTGAATGCCTCTTGTGCGTTTCTTAAAATTCCATTCGAGAAGGAAGCCACACAAGGAATTATGTGACAATGCGACTATCTCCATAAGAATGTAATATCAAATTCATGCACTTTGCAAAAAACAGAATGCATTAATTTATTTCTAACGGGAGAGCACGATGTGAGGTATGGCCACAAGAATGCTTAGAAATCAAGAAACCGTGTATCCTGATCTGTGTTGTATTGAATCAAGCCACATCTACTATTTCCTGGATTGCGCGCATCCGTAGTGCATCATCGACGCCCTCGCTCAGATTTTCTCTCAGCTGTGTTTTCACCTCAAATTGATAGTTGCCAGCAGTTACGCTTAACGGGGTGTTCAAGATTATTTAGGCTGGTATGTTCATATGAACAACAGCGGAAGCATACAGTTTGTGGCAACATTGGGAAGTTTTATTTTCTTTTAGCAAAATAAAATATTCCGCTGACACCATTTGAGTTACATTGTTCTCTGACCTCTTCCTCTTTCTTCCAAAAATTCTAATTTGGGCTTATTTCTAATTTTCAATCTATCATTTCTCTATGATAATCTGCATAGAATCGACCGACTAGTTGAAAGCTCTCGAAGGCTTTCTTCAATTTAAAAACACTGCGTGTTTTGTACACTGTTTTGGGGGAAGATTTGGGAATTATATGAGAGTCAAGACAAAGTTCTGGTGAAAACTAAGTCAACAATTATTTGTCGCCGTTCATGGATATGACGAATTCCTCAACTGGTGGACCAACCTATGCACAAATTCTCGCACTTTTGATGCATTTATGACTATGTGATTCTATGTGCATTATTGTTCCTTCCACACTGAGCAAGCATATTTAAGTTGGTAGCGAATCATTACATACCGTGTAGACGACTTACAGCTTTTCCAGTATAGTGTAAATCGTTCCTCATTCTACAGTGACAAAATTCTCGTCCTTAGGGCATATAGAGTATGTAGGCTTCCCTCGAAATTACAAAGAGACGTGCTCACTAGTTTTTTTCGACGTTCAAGAATACAAAGAAATGAACTGAATGTCGAAGTAGTGGGATCCACACAATGAGCAAAATCTATGAAGACGGATCAATAAGGTGTCAAATTGTCAAGTGCCAAGGTGTTTCGTAGGGCAATCAAGCCATTTTCATCATAACTGAAGTTTTGCTGATCTTTGGCACATATTATTATATTATATTATTACATCAACATCAATTTTCTAAAATATTTCTAAAAATTTCTATTACATCAATTTTCTAAAATATATTTGTTCTAGATTTCAAACATACATAATATGGTATGAACTTGCTATGAAATAATATGGTATGAACATATATGAACTTGCAGAGTGCCATCGAATTTCTAGAATATAAACACTTTTCCTCATCATATAATCAAAAATTTAGCAACGTTAACGAAATGGCAAGATTACAAGTTGAACTCGTGTCAAAATCGGTCTACTATGGAATCATAACAACGGCTTCACATGTTTAAAGAATCTTACGGACAATTGTGCTGGTGTTGCAAAATTTCAACTGACAAAAGGCTCCGTCACAAAATAATGTTACGAAAGAACTCTACTAATGATTTTTGAAAAAATTATCTCGTAGAACTACACAAATTCTGCTGCTTTTCTCTGTGCTAGGGTAATCTGTTTCTGCTGTTCACCACAAGTGCTACTGAAACATGCAAATAAGCGTTCACGAAGCGCTTATATGAAATAATAGCTATCGAGGCTACGAAACTGAATTACCATTGAAAAGGTCGAAATATATTCATATCGAATACTGCCAAGAGCGAAATGCCGGCAAGTAAAAAGTCATTTCTTCAATTATCCATAGCTCCAGTCAATACGACGGATGTCTGCTGTAAGTCAACATAAATTCTTTTACTTTATCAAATCAAGTATGGTGTTTTTTGTTGATTTTTCTGATTGTTTTTCTGCTATAGCTGACAATCACTACTTGAAAAAATGAACACGTCAGTTAACTGGGCAAGTACAAAAATTGGCACCAAGGTAGCTCTTATTCCCGTAAGAATAGGGTGATTATTTGGACGGATTCGTGCTATTCTGAATGATAACATGAATGGGGAACTCTGAAGGAGGGGTGCAACACTCGAACGATACCCAGTTGGAAGCTTGCTGATTGCGCAGTCTTTACTGTGAAATTCACTGATTTAGTACAGCATCGTGTTGAAATTATAATTATAATGATGAGACGAAATTGTTCATCGCTCAGCAATTCAACCAATTCCACAAGGAACTGCTGCAAGACGGAACTAGCAACATGGAACTGCTACAACACGGGGCCAGTCCAACAAGGAAATGCAGCAATAAATCACTCCGATAAGGAGTTCGTACGCTACGCATATGGAATGAAAATTCACCACAGGAAATTTACAATAGTAAATTTCGTTTTGCCTGCATATCAGAGAGAATTTGAGGAGAATTGATGGTGCTCCATAAACATCGACTATTATTGTAAACATGAACAATTCAAAACGCCATTTAGGAAGCTTCAGATAAGTGTTACCTTGGTCGCACTCTTGAAACCTCCCACGTTCCTTCCACAGTATATTCTACTAGTTCAACAAAATTAGCGATCTTTTTGGTTTGCCTCACTAAAAACTCGATGCCTCAATTTAGTTGTTTTTATTGAGTTAAGACGAAATTGAATCAATAAAAATATTCCGTTTTTGAAGGCATGGAACAATTAAAATGGCACCAATAAGACCTTAGTTCAGTATCTTTAGTCGCATTCTTGAGAGCAAATCCTAGGATCAAGTATCTATAAACCTCGGTATAGTTGGAATAAATCATGTTTCTTCTGTTGCGCAGTTCCGAGTTGCAAGTAACAGCATCTGTTGATTATCATTTATGCAATACAATAACATAGTGTACTATTGCACCATAAGCAATACAATAATTTTGGAGTGGCAACGTTTCGAGGAGGTTCGCCTTCTTCAAAGCCTGGAAAGCTCGAAATGATTCGCAATCCACTCAGCTAGAAAACTCCATAACCTTAGCAGAAAACGTAAGAAACGAATTTCGGATTGCATAGTAAAAAGCTTCACTTCAGAACACTCGCCGTTTAGATCTTGTAGGTCCTTCAAATATTCACTGAAGATCAGCCGATTCGAGTCAGTGTACTAAGTGGGCTGTGCCTGACTCAGGCCGGGAAGATTAGCCTGAGGCATGGTGCGAGGTCAAAAGTTATTACGAGACACTCTTCTTTGCGGTTAATTTTCGGCAATTAACTATGTATCCAAAAAACTTTCAAAATATACGCGAGGATGTTTTTGATCACTGTGCCAGGACCGTGAATTTATTGTCAATATCTGCCCCTCTATGTCTTTGTTCCCTACGCGTGCCTACTGGTTTAGGGTCGAATCTATGTTTCCCAGCTCGGTGCTCTTTTATACGGAAGCACAGAGTTCTACCTGCTTCATTAATATACTCATACCCGCATACCTCGCAAGAGATCAGGTAAACTGTACCAGATTTTATGAATCGCCGTCTCCACCGTTTCGACAAACTTGACAAACTTTCCTTTCGCAGAGGTGGTCAAACAGTAGGTTACGGACTAATCGGCGCATTAGTGTATTTGGAGGTATCACAGCGACTGTTACCAGTTTATCCAATTTTGCTCACTTTAAGCGACGTTCAATAGCTGCACTTCTTCCTTTAGAAATGAAGGGCAGGATAAATAAAATCTTATTCTTTCATTATTATTTGAGCCAACTTGTCATGTGGTCTGGTAAGGGCTCTTGTACTTCCCAATACACGTGTTTCTTCCTTACAGACTCGTCAGTCGGGCAGAACCCGTGGTCTTTCGATTTTTATATAGTCAGTTCTCTCGGAAGCTTTACTCTCCCTGCAAAGAGTTATCGAAGACGAACGTTTTACACACTGTCTCAAGTGAAATTTCCACTTAACACAGAGTACTGCACACTCGATTGCTCTTTGGCTGGTATTCTTATCATAATATACCTTTATTTCGAGTGTTTTGTTGAGACCACGCTCAAATTATAATAGATCATTTAATCATTGTTTCATTATTCTTATACTATTATTTCATTTTTATTAACCTTAGTGTCACAAGACTTTCCGTTTGGGAGTGTCGACTTTCCTCTCAGTCTAATCTGAAGAGCTCTTACTGTATCGTAGTCATTAGAGATAGCAATTAAAGACGGCAGGATTGGATGATTCGGTAGCAGTATTGAGATACCCCATATACACTGAAGCGCCAATTAGTCTGCAGCGTACTGTATGACCGCCTCTGTGAAAAAATGCATGAGATCTGGTACAGTCTACCAATTCTCTTGCGAGGCATGCAGAAATGAATGCATTGGCGAGATGGGTAGACCACTCCGTATCCATGTAAAAGAGCGCTGAGCTGGGAAAAGTAACTCCGACCCAAAAGCCTCAGCAGGCATGCATAGGGAACAAAAGCTTAAAGGGGCAGATTTTAACGTTAAATTCCTCGCACAGGAATCAAAAACATCCGCGCATAAAACTTGGGAAGCTGAGAGATCCAAAATATCTAAGCTGTGAGTGTTTTGAAATGAAGCTTTTTACTATGCCATCCAAAATTCGTTTCTTACGTTTTCTGCTGAGGTTATGAAGGTTTCTGACTGAATGATCTGAGCACCTTGCAATTATTATTTGAGCCAACATATCATGTGATCTGTTGAAAGGGCTGGCTTATAGAGCTCGATACACGTGTTTCAACCTTGACGGTCCCATAGTCGGGCTGTGCCCCTCTCGTCTTTAGCCAATCCTCTCGGGGCGCTCAGTCTTCTATACTAAGCGTATGCGACGACGAACATTTTACACTTTATGTCAGGTTAAATTATCACCGAAGAGAGAGTGTTGTACACTCAACTGTTCTTGGCTGGTATCGTTAATATATCATACCTTTCGTTTCAAGTAGTTTCTTGAGACCACGCTCAATAACACATCTCGTAATTATAAATAATTATCAGTAATTCATAATTATGAATAATTCAAGATATGTTCAAATTGGAGCGTAGTCTTGAGAAAACATTCGAAACAAATGAACTGATGATCAATTTGACTTTTTCCATACTTTGAAGAAGTCGACCCTCGCTGAAACGTTAGCCAATGTAAAATCATCGTATTGATTGTGCTGCATTACTACGCTGTATTTTTGAACTGGATCACTGATATTCAATGAATACTGTTATTAACACCTCTGCACATAGGCAACTACGTTACAGTAAGAAATTAGTCGTTTAACGGCAAAACATAGTGTCTCAACATGGCTGTTGCTTCTATAACCAACTCTGACGCCATTTACCATCCATTTTTCTCACATTACTAAACGGCTGGAACAATCTTATTCCTCGCCCACTTCTGAATCATTCAGTAAAATTCTACGTAAATCTCCTTTTGGCTATCAGAAATCGTTACCATCCATAAAGAAGAATTGATAGCTGTATTATACAGGAGAGCTTAGTAGGAACATTGATGGTTAGAGAATACGTCTTGTACTGCTCAGAATTTTTCTTCTAAGGACATTTGGCACTGAAGGGTTTTGCTTTGTTTCCAACAATCGACATTTTTATTCCTTTTGCAGATATCCTCTCAAATATAAAATTCGAACGGCGCCATTTTGCTTAATGCGAATTGTTATCTGAAGAAACTAGAGTTTTATGACAAGGCATTACAACTGAAATGCCGGGAACCGAATTTGACCCGCGGTTCTTGAAGAGTGGCGCAATCAGTGAAACATTCACTGATTGATCGCTTCCAAGTTCCCCTCTATCTCGTAAAATACTTGACACATATTTTCCTTGTTGACTGATTGCCATATGCTTTCAAAAAGTAGAATATGTTTAATAACATTCACAAGGAATTTTTCTTTGAATTCAGCATGTTAAGGATCCCCTAGACCTATTCTTAATCCCAAAAAGATTTGGGGGTCTCTTTTGAGGACTCGCGTATGGCGCAGAGGCTGGAGTTGCTCCAGGGCACACACATGAGTCGATGGTTTGATCTCGCGCTGAAAGCTCATCTACCTTTCTTCCCTCCGTGGTAGGTGGATCGGTGCCAGACTTGCTTGGGAGGATAGCAGCACTGACATGATACGTCGGTAGGCCACTGCAAGTAATTGTAGAGGCCACACAGATATTCAATCATACCTAGCGATGCTTTATGAAAGCGAATGCATAACGGATCCATTAAAGATCGACCTACGACGACAATTTTAATTTTTATCCTTCAGTGAATGAAAAACCTGCAAGAGCGTTTTCTCCTCTGAGTCGCTGACAGCCAGGTGCTGAGTTGGGATTCCGCTGTTGCCTCATGATTGATCTGAAACTAAAGTATAAAATTTGCTTGCAATCGATTGAACAAAGTTGCTGAGTTTTCTCACGGGCTAAATACCATCAGTTAGACAAACATGGCGAGAATGCCGTCGACCGGTCACTTTATGATTTCGACGCTGATCATCACGACGGTGTTGGGATGCGGAGTTGTTCCATCAGGTCAAGGTAATTAATCGGAATTGTTATGGGTTTACAAACATTCGTAATTCATGGGCAAGATTGTGCATTTTGAAAAGAGCCAGTATGTCCAAAATTTCAGCACTTTCAAAGAACAGTCACAATCCAAGCCTCTTTATAGAAAGGTTTCGTGTTTCAAGTACCAAGAAGGAAATATTCTCAAAATATCTGCACAAATTACGAAATGGTTTTGGAAAATCTGCACAAATTATGAAATTTAGTTGCAATTAGTACCAGCAGCTTCTCCGGCTTCAGATTACCTGTTTTCATGGTTTACAGTGAAGTTCAAAGTGTTCGAGTTCAGGCTGTTGGCATTGCATCAAGCAGGGACGCAGCTAAAGCATTTGTTGAACGTCTCGTAATGCAAACGGTAGGTTTGAGACTCTTGAATACGTTTTTCTTTTGTTCTCAAAATTCATATGAAATGGACTCTAATTTTGGACAATTTTTCAGGCGCATAGTATCAACACATTTTGCACAGCTTTCCGAAACTTTACTGAAAGAAATTCCTAAGATAAAACTTTTTCGACTCGTGTAAAGCTTACTGTTTAGGTTTTTGAGGTTTTGGAACAGCAAGGTCGCAGCGCTCTCCTCTCCGATGCAATAATCTCGGCCATTTTAAGTCAACTCAGAGTTCAAATAAATTATGATCCGTTGGAATGCAAGGGAGCTACTGTTAACGGAGATCTATCAAAGGAATGTAAGTCTTCAATCATGAGCATTAGTTTAGTAGGCACAATCATCTCATCTTGTAGATGTGGAAATGACATTCGTGGGGAAGAGCGCCAGTACTTGCTCCATATATGAAGTGCTGTTGTTTGAGAACAGTGGCCAGTGACGTATTATTTTGGTCCTTTCACTACTTTTCGTTGTGATATTTTTTCGGAGCTAAACTGCATAGAAAATATTTGAGTCCTACAATGTTGAGTGATACGCAAAACTTCGAACGACGGACAAGATTCGAACCCTCATTCCACCCTTTCGTAGAGCACGTGCTGATTATTGCACTATCGACGTTCCCGTTCTGACATCTCCCTTTTTGAGACACAGCAAAACACACATATTCGTTTCTAACATTTTTCAATGGACGTTAGTTTGAGGTAAATTTATCCGAACGTATCGAAACGAAAACAATAGTTGAGGCTGGCCGTTTTGGGAAGAAATTAGTATGTCGCTGGAAGTGACAAATCTACAAAAGTGATATTATTTCGGCTTTTTGTCCTGGCAACTTAACAGATTGCACAAACGATTATATTTCTTTTTCAATGAGCAAACTCAACAGTTATGCCGTGTATATTAACGAATTCTTAAACGTTTTGAATTACCTAGTTCTTGCAATGATCTCAAAGCCACTATAAAGGTCATGTTAGGCTGTATCACGCTTACTCTTGCATAACAATGCAAAACCTCAGCGAAAAAAGACTGATGAAAATTCCAGTCAATATTTTAGCAAAAACACAAAATCTTTGAGTCATTATGGTGTGTAGTAAAACACGTAGGAAAAGCACATAAGCTGATGCCAAAACACTACTTCCTGTATTTATCCGAATTTCTAGTATAAACAAAAGTCTGGAAAAGAATTTATTTGCAGTAAAGGGAACGATGGGCATGACGCCACACTGCGTAATCGTCGGCGACACGGTGACCGCCACGTGCCCTGAACGAGTGAAAAATGACCAGAAAAAAGTTGAGTGTACAGTGGGCAAGATGAATGAGGATGTCGAAGCCATTTCCGGTAATCACACGATAATCTCAGGAACTCTTATGGTCTGCAATGCTTCTTTATATGTATTTGTACATTTTGAAAAGAAGTTCTTTGTAGACCACAAACGTCATCATGGCGAATTGGTCGAAAGAGATGTGGCAAGGTGTTCTGAACAAAGCGATTCGAATGTTTGCAGGTGATCCGTTTGCAACACAGTTCTCCTCTGCATCTGGAACTGTCAACTAGAACATAAATTCCACTTTGAAGTGTTTGGAATAAACCGTACATTCATGTGTTTTTTCCTTGACTCTACAAAAATTTCAAAATGACTGTTAAGGAAATATTGGATTCATGTAATATGATAAGATGAGTCGACTAAGCAATTTTTGTTAGTCGATCGAAAACCTCGAGTCAATAATGTGAGGAAAAACTCTCACGCTCACAAATGAAAAAAAATTCTCATATTGATAAGAATCGTATAACGATGACAAGAAACAGTATCATCTTTTGACTCCTTCTTTGATTTTTATTCTTTCCCATTCTTACCATCCCCTGTCCCAATATTCTATTTTTGTAGAAAAAAAATGCATAATCTCTTGAAGGTAACACTTTGCGCTGTGATGAACTATTCAACACTTTTAGTCGACTATTTTGAAACTTCGCCTAAAACATATGGTGCATCCTGACAGCATAATTTGAGCTTTTTATGAGGTCTGTAATAGCATTTATATCCAAAAACAGGGTTTAGGCCTTACGGCCTTATCAGTAGCATTGTGCCCTTCGCTACTCCTTTATTATAGCAATTGAAACCGCACAAGTTACACTCTGCAGATATAATGCGTTAGTATATATATATATATATATATATATATATATATAATTGAAAAGTTACTATATATATTATATATATATATATATATATATATATAAAACAACTCGAAAGCTGGACTTTACTTGAACCTCGGCAAATTTGAACTGTAAAACTGAAAAAGAAAAGATTAGCTCAAAAACTAATATTTATTATAAGCTTCATAAGGTTGCTATCTTTTTCTAGTCGATTGTTCTTCTTGGCGATAGATGGATTTTGTTGCTTGTTTGTGGCTGACGCTTCGGCAAGTACACCTTCTTCAGAGCTTGAGCGTATTATGCATTGTAACGTTACTTATGTGATTATGGGATAAAGACTAGCACCCAGCTTAGCCTTCCCTTGCATGTTGAAAGTGGAAACTCCACTTCTCCATCAGTGGCCATTACTCTACTGTCGTTGCATAGGCCATTGTTTTGTGATCTGCTCTACAGAAGAGGGAATAGATAAATGTTTTAAAATTGTGAACAGACAGTCAGAGTTTATTGAGCTAGCACTCGAAAAATGTTCGGATAATTGGCTTCCTTTCTTGAGCGTTCAAGTTCACCTCTTTGAAAGTGCTTATATTACGGTGGTATCGAAGCCTAACAACAAAAATATCTTAGTGCATTACCTCTCTTCTCATTCCCTATATACTAAAAAGCACTTGTGCGAATTATGTAGCGAAGAGCTACAAGCGTTTGTACGGGAGACGGTGAAAGAAGTGAATCACTGAATTTAGTGCGACAAATAGCCATTTCCAATGGGCACAAGGAAAAAACATCAGCTAATATTAGGTTGAAAAGGAGCGAAAGGTCTCGCAATGAGAACAACGCGGTGCTACAGCCAAACACTTAAGCGCCTTTTATACTATCCTTCATAACAGGCGAAGTTAGCGCTGTTACCATAAGATGTCTAAAAAACAGTTGTCTAGAAATTTCTGTAGGAATTGTAGAAATTCCTCCTAAAACGTTGCGTCGCCAATTAGTTTGAAACAGCTTGTATGACCGTCTATGTAATGGAAATAACCGCGTTATTTGTCCCAGGATAGAGATGGCGACTGCGTGAGCGTAGGTACAGTATACCTTATCTTCTGTACGACATGTGATGATGAATTTCCTGGCGAAACAGGCAGAGCAATCCACATCCGCGTAAAATAACACCTAGACGATAAAACAAATAAGGATTCAAAGAAACCACTAGGTACACACAGGATACAAAGGCATAACGTTGGCTACTTCGAGGTAGTAGTCAAAATCTTAAGGCACCGAATTAAAAAACATCGGCGCGTAAAAGCCCTTGAAGCTCCTGGATAAATTCTAAAATCCACAAATGAACAAAAAGGGTGAGCGCCTTGACCTAATCAATCACATAATACCTTGTCTCAGATTGACTTCCTAGTTTGGTACGAGCGGACACCTATCCTTTATGTGACCTAAAGACAAGGGGGAAGGGGGGTCATACGTCACCCTGCGCAAAGAGCATACGTAGTCCCTAGACTAGACTACACGGCGAGCGATTTTTCCTGAATCAATTGCCGCTTATCAGTGCCATAGATTTTCATTTTTCTCCAATACTCTAGATAATTATATAAACAACGTTACAATAAATAATATGCTCAGACCCTGAAGAAGGCGTGCTTGCCAAAACGTCAGCCACAAACAATAAACAAAGTCCATCAATCGCTACGAAGAACAATTGATTGGAAAAAAGATGCCAACCTCATAAAGCTCAAAATTAATAAATGAATGAAAATAAATATGTATATTGATTCATCTTCACAGTACTTTCTCACTGTGCGATCCCGCTACTTCTAACATTCAAATCGTTTTTCGTCTTATTAGTGAATGTCGTCAATAGTGGTTGAAGGACTCCCCATGCAATCCAGATTATAGCTTGTTTGTGGCGTTCCATAGGACTTTGTTGTTCACTGCCTGAGACGTTACGCAGTGGAGCTCGGTCCCACACGAGCCACGAAGAGCATCATAGCCTTTCGGCTATTAAGCCTTGTATATATATATATATATATATATATATAATATATATATTATATATATATATATATATGTAATCGACTATTTTGAGACCTCGTTTAACAAGCTGGGAACCGCTTTGATGTCCTGCGAGAATATTTTCAGTGGAATATCCTTGAGATATCCCCATGAATTTACAATAATCGATGCTATGTGGAACAAACCAAAAATTCGATTTATGGCGGGTGTTAAGAAACTTCTTCCTCAACCTTGTTTTTCTCATATGTGCACGAAGTTGGTCAACACAACATTTCGTTCTTTTCCGTTGGATAACACGGGATGATGAGACGATCATTTTCGCTAAACAAGAAGTTTCTATGAGAGTGTTAGTGTATATTCAAAGGCATAAATCTATGGCGTTTGCGCTTCTTAGCCGTTCAAAAAATCTATTTATAACGCTTCGGTGATAGGGAAACATTTGTGTTTCACACGCGCATAATTCTCGCAGGTTGAGTTTTCATTTTCGTACTACTATTAGTCACGATAGCGTAAGATTCAACTATTCCAGCGCTGTGCTTATTTTTCTACAAACATTGCTTTTCTGCAGTGTAGCAGGGAAAATAACATTGATTCACATTTAAGGACATGTGGCTTTTCGCTTATCTATAGGCAGGAGGAGGGGCACAAGGGACTACGCGCGGTCTCAACAAGGCGATCGATCGATGGCACTGATAAGATGCACTTGTGAAGTGCGAAATGTCATTCAATTATATTTTTTTCCGCTTTGGAAGAAACTCCAGATAAACGTATGACCTGATACTACAAGATTTCTTCAACACTATCACATGCTTATCGTGCTTTTAATGAACTAAGTGTAAATATGCGCAACGAACGTAAAACAAAATTCTAATTTGGCTTGCAAAGCTCTATGAAATGGTTTTTTTAAAAAACGCCCCATGTAGCGCAGTAGCTAAGATTTAGGCCTTCAAATGTTTATTATCACTCTTACGAAAATTTCTTGCCCGCGAAAGGGATCGTTTCGTCGTGGTGTGCTCCTTGGCAGAAATGGACTCAATATTTATTTTACTGATCCTTCAATGGTTTCTGCCAATTAGCCGGCCCAAAATATCTGCTCTTCGTGAAATTCATTTATGCACTCATAAATTCCTATTTTGGACCACGCAGTGCAGAAATTGTTCAAAATGGGTATAAAGATGTAAAGTAACGCGACTCTTATTGACTTCAAAGACGAAAATGGTTTGTCTTACGTCTCACAGTAAACAGATGAAATTTCCTTGTGAAGATCATTACATCAATTTGCCTCCAGCTCGCGACAAAGTGGTTGCCGCTGAAAAGCCCGATTTATTTTCGTCTGTAGATCGACGCAACGGAAATCAAGCTCTGCTCTTCAATGAAGGTGTCCAACGGTGAGAAGCGTGCAAAGCTGCAACTGTAGAAACAACCCTATATTTGTCATGTTCATGTCATCCACTAATTTTTATCAAGAAGTCAGATTATTGTATGTTTCTTTGATGCACGAAGAAAATTACTTAGACGGTGTATTTAGCCAAATATGCTCTCTGGGTTCGAGAAAGTAGGCCTGAGCTACATCAATGTTTATAGACTCTCCTACGATTACGGTATCTTCTTGCACTATGATGACCAGAGGTTACAATATGTGCTTGAGACTTTTACCACGCTTAATGGTGTTGCGATTTTTCTTAGTTGTTCTAAGAACAAACTGCCTACCATTAATGCAAAATATGCCTGTCATCAAAACACTATGAGATCAGCAATGGTTTGTTTGATATTTTTTTGATCAACGAGTATCATGGATGCAATTGTGCCACATACGAGTAAACTTCGTAGTTGATCCAAACCAAGGAGGCAAAATGTCTACTCCTTCAGCAAAATGCAGTATATTCACCTCTGTCAAGTGTGTTTATGAAAGATTTCTTCACACCTCAAATTGTTCTATGTGCATATGCTCGGGCGGTTACGTGGCACTTTATGCGATCAACGGGTGACAAGAAGATTGATTACCATTAGTCGACAGTAAAACTGAAGTCTCTACCGCCGTCGGTATGTGAAGCAAATTTTCGGGCGACAAATGAGACAAAATCGATAGGCTTCTTAGACCATTCAACAGACCCCGTTTAGTACACGCCGTAAACGAGTTTGGCACAGAGATCGAAGCTCTCGGCGCTGATCAACCCCTGAGGGATGCTCCATGCATTCGTATTCAATTTTTTACTTCTTCTGAGCTGATTAAATGCATATTTGGCCGTTACAGTGACTCGCGGTAGCTTCCCGCTGTGTTGAGTCAGTGCTGCGCATCGTCCTAGACAAATTTACGACCAAATCGGTAAAAATTTACCGTTCCCGGGAGGCTGAGTGGCTTGGTGAGCTAAGGGTGCGAAATCGGACTGTCGATCTTGTATGAGACGCAGAGCACCTCGAATCACGACCACATGCGCTCTACGGTGCAGAGATACCTTGAAAAAACAATCCAGACATGTTTAATTATCCGAATGATTTTATTAGAGAGTTTTTCTATATGAAGATTGAATGAGTTGTACAAAGAAAAGTTTGACGACTTCATTTTCTTTACTAGCCCTCCATGACGTAGAAACAAATATTCAGCATGAAACCAATTAACGGCTTCCATTATTTACTGCTTGCTCTGCGCTATCGCACGCGATATCGAAAGTCTCATGAAAGAAAAGCATTCGGCATCTCGTAGAAAAGAAAGGGAGTTTGGAGTTCTAATCTGTCTCAGTGATGAATGGTCGGAAACGCCTCCAAAGGACAAAAGGGATAAAGTTACGCCATCAATGATAAGTTTTGAACGATGTGCTATGTATTCGACTTCATCAAAAGCAAAGATGACTGATTTATTTCTAGGCAAATAATGTAACTGATGGAAAGTTTGAACAGGATCTTGACAGATATAATAATATGTGCGAAAGATCAACAAAACTTGAGTTATGATAATAATGGCTTGATTACCCTACAGAACACCTTGGCACATGACACTTTGCACCTTATTGATCCGTCTTCATAGATTTTGCTCATTGTGTGGATCCCACTACTTCGACATTCAGTTCATTTCTTTGTATTCTTGAACGTCGAAGAAAACTAGTGAGCACGTCTCTTTGTAATTTCGAGCGAAGCCTACATACTCTATATGCCCTAAGGACGAGAATTTTGTCACTGTAGAATGAGGAACGATTTACACTATACTGGAACAGCTGTAAGTCGCCTACACGGTATGTAATGATTCGCTACCAACTTAAATATGCTTGCTCAGTGTGGAAGGAACAATAGTGCACATAGTATCACATAGTCATATCGCATCATAAGTGCAAGAATTTGTGCATAGGTTAGTCCACCAGTTGAGGATTTCGTCATATCCATGAAGAGCGACAAGTAACTGTTGACTTAGTTTTCACCAGAACTTTGTCTTGACTCTCATATAATTCCCAAATCTTCCCCCAAAGCAGTGTACAAAACACGTAGTGTTTTTTAATTGAAGAAAGCCTTCGAGAGCTTTCAATTAGTTAGTCGATTCTATGCAGATCATCATAAAGAAATGATAGATTGAAAATTGTAAAATTTAGAAATAAGCCCAAATTAGAATTTTTGGAAGAAAGAAGAAGTGGTTAGAGAACAATGTAACTCAAATGGTGCCAGCGGAATATTTTATTTTGCTAAAAGAAAATAAAACTTCCCAATGTTGCCACAAACTGTATGCTTCCGCTGTTGTTCATATGAACATACCAGCCTAAATAATCTTGAACACCCCGTTTAGCGTAACTGCTGGCAACTATCAATTTAAGGTGAAAACATAGCTGAGAGAAAACCTGAGCGAGGGCGTCGATGATGCACTACGGATGCGCGGACTCCTAGAAATGGTAGATGTGGTTTGATTCGGTTACATATTAACACAGATCAGGTTCCACGGTTTCTTGGTTTCTAAGCATTCTTGTGGCCATACCTCACATCGTGCTCTCCCGTTAGAAATAAATTAATGCATTATGTTTTTTACAAAGTGCATGAATTTGATATTACATTCTTATGGAGATAGTCGCATTGTCACATAATTCCTTGTGTGGCTTCCTTCTCGAATGGAATTTTAAGAAACGCACAAGAGGCATTCAAAATTTTTTTGTAGTACTAATAAAACTAGAATCAATAGTGGTTCTAAATTTTGTGTCAAAATTTTACCAGTTAATTCGGTGTGTAGCATACATTCAAGACTAAATTTTCCGAGGAAGTCAATTTTATAATGTGCATAAAATCAGATAGAAACCGACAGTTGGCTGTTCAACACTTGCTCCAGCTGACGAATATCACGAAAAGTCCAGACTATATTTATTGCTTAAGGACATCTAAGTAGGTGGTAAGCTCGAAGCAAAAAGACGATGTCATAATGTTGATCATTGTAGATGAGGTTCGACTTGCGATGACGGAAGAGGAGAACACGTTGACACATTCGAATATTCCAATGCCGACTCCAATGAGAATGAATTTGCCGTCTTCACGTCGAAAGCTGTCTCCACGGAGTCACTCTGTAATTGAGAACAGAACAATCTTGTAACTGCGTCGTTATTTAATTCTGTGTTTTGGGTATGGGTTCAAATAGTGCGTGAGAATCCTCTTCATTAGAATGCCACTGAAGGCTCTCTGAGTCGATTCTCCCTGGAGTACTGGAGGAGATGCGCTAGTATTCCAAAGTGGATTAGAAGTAACCTTTTCTATAGAACTTTAATAGCAAGTTCTTAACCTTGAAGGGAGGGTAAAACTGTTAAGCAAAGCGGTTGAAGCAGTAGCTCTAGATCATAAATCAGGTGAATACTTTTAGAAACAGCGTCTACCATGTCTACGATGGTTTCTACATTTATAACTGGCTTTGCTTAGCAATGGAAATTGAATTAAAAAAAAACTTCAAAAGGAAGAACATAATGAATCCCAGGTCCGACTATCTATTAACCTCGGCATAGTTTGGATAAATCAGTATCTTCTTCTATTTAGCCGCTCCGAGGTGTTAGTAGTATTATTTATTGAATATCAGCGAAGCATATAGCAATACAGTTAATAATGCAGCACGAATATTACAACAGTCGTGGTGGCTTACGTTTCGGCAAGGTTCTCCATCTTCAGAGCCTGGAAAGGTCAAATTGATTCGCAAGTTGTTAAATCAAAAGCCTTCATAACTCTAGCAGAAAAAGTAAGAGTTAAATTTTTTGGGTCCCATAGGAAAAACTTTATTTCAAAAACGCTCACCTTTTAGATGTTTTAGGTCTTTCAGTTAATCATTAAGACCTGCCACTTGGAGTCTGTGATAATGTGAGACTGTGCCTGGCTCAGGTCGACATAGCAAAGGCCCAAAAATGAACCGCAAAGAGGAATGCCTCATAATAACGCGTGACCTAGCACCATACCTCAGGCTGATATTCCCGACCTGAGCCAGGAACAGTCTCTCATTATCACAGACTCCAAGTGACAGGTCTTAATGATTAACTGAAAGACCTAAAACATCTAAGAGGTGAGTGTTTTTGAAATAACGTTTTTCCTATGCGACCCAAAAAATTTACTCTTACGTTTTCTGCTAGAGTTATGAAGGCCCTTGATTTAATAACTTGCGAATCAATTTGACCTTTCCAGGCTCTGAAGATGGAGAACCTTGCCGAAACGTAAGCCACCACGACTGTTGTAATATTCGTGCTGCATTATTAACTGTATTGTTATATGCTTCGGTGATATTCAAAAATAATACTACTAACACCTCGGAGCGGCTAAACAGAAGAAGATACTGATTTAATCAAGAACATAATGATTGGAGAAAACTGACGGGAGAATTACACCAAAGTTCGATTTACTGTCTTTGGACATCCTTCTGCGAACGCTTTGCAATATTGGAAGTGTATAATGGAAATAATCTAGCATCAAGTATTCACGCCTTCACTTTGACGATAGTACAAAAAGTAGAGCTTTTAATGCTCTTAATGCTCGCCTAAAAACAGTGTAATGCCCAAATTTGAGATTCCGCTCAATACGTGCACTATGTCCACCGGTTCGACTATTCAAGCGAGACATCTATGAACGCTGTCCCACCGGAAGCGACAATTTGGAATTGCACTTGCCTGCCATAACCTGGTCTCCCCTTTAACAAAAGTCCTCGGCTACGTATGATGAGGACCTGGGAATTACTTTGACTAAACCATTCCAAGATTTTAGAAAGGGCAAACCAAAATAGCGCTTAGCGACACTGACTAACTATACAAAACAGTGTATTTGCCAATCACATTATTATATACGATGGATACAGTGCAAGGAATTGAATGAAAGAAATTGTGGAACGGGGAATTACACAGTAAAGGGTTCCAGAAAGAGAAAAATACATTTATTCTCTCTATAGCTTTTATAGATAGCTTTTTTCTTCGACCAATTCGTTCATTTTGAAATGTATTTGCAGAGTAGTACACGTCTTATCAATGGTTCATCACCTAACAAGTGATACATGGATCTCGGTAATGAATGTACAAGAGCAATCATGACATCCTGACACCACTCTCACCAATAAAATCTTCCGCAATTCCTTGACCTTCTCCTCTTAATCGTTGGCAAACTTTCGTTTCGTGATTTACGTATGAACGTCTCCTATCAATGGTAGCAATTTGTGGATAATAAAACACAAAAAATAAGATTTTCACGTCACTTCGTGCATTTCATCAATGTAACGAAAAGTTCCTGCTTAAAACACAAAATATTTCAAAAATAATTGTGCGACATGTAAGCTTGAAGTTATACGTGCGGCATGTTTCACATCGTTTCACGTGCTCTTCGCCGAAACGACAAATTCCATACTAAGAGACTTCTATCAAGATCACATTAACTGTCACTGATTATCAGCGTGACCAGAGTCGATGAATTTACCGACCTATTTGAGGGGGAAAATTTGTCTTACAGGAATAAAGTAGTTTTATGAGAGAACTACTACTCCACACGTACCTTCGTAGTGTAAGTGGTGAGGTCTAATGATTCTCTCAATTTGTTGATCTTTTCCACAAGAATGTTCCTCTGCTTCAATAGGGATTCATATCTGCATCTCACAACCGGAAGCACCTCTTTCAACTGAAGTCGATGTCCGTTAGTCTGCTGATTCTGATCAGTATAACAATGGAGTCTACAATAACATTATTTTCCCACTAGAAGTTCAGCAAATGAAATTCTGCTGAACTACGTATGTTGATTGCATTCAACATATTCGCAATGATATGACCTTCATAGGGGTCATATAAAGTGGGAAATTGTGACCAAAATGACTTTTATACAACTGAACAAACCTTTTTATTCTCAGTTTCTAGCGATTGCCTCCATATGTTCAAAGAAATGTTAATGTCTCTCTTGCTCTCGTCAGTCGTTGCGTAGGTCTGAACGATGTAATTTCTCGTCCCTCTAAAACTATCCCTATGCACTCTGATAAGGCTATAACATGTTTTGAAGTGTAGTGCTATACAGACGCCTGTTTCGTCCAAACGGGACTCATCACTAGCACCCTCCCTCTGTTAAGCCGATCACCTGAGGTTAAATAATCCTCTATAAAGGAATCAACGCCGAGAATAAATCATTGCAAGCCATATGATGGAATTACCTGAAACTGTAGTGACCGGCAGTAACGTCTGTATAGCACAAAACCTAACGGCTCACAACATGTTATATCCTTATCAGGATAAATTATTTTGAGCAGATCTGTAAAAAGCGGTCGAAAGTAGCGGAGCGGTATAACACTATGAAAATTAAAATACGAGAAAAACCTTGTTCTGGATGATTTAGTGCTCCTGATAAAAGTGTGTGACAAAATGAAAGGCTTGAAAATTGGAGATCATAATTTTGATTAAACATAAAATTAAGATTGTTATTTAGCTGACTTGTTTTTTGCACCGATGCTCAAAGATTTGCACGCCTTCAAAGTGTCCTGCTAATTTAGGAAGATGTTCGCATCTACGCATAATTGGAGCAGTGGCCAAGTTCCCTAGAGACTGAGATGTTTACTCTACTTATTTCACACAACCCGTCTCACATTTGCTTATTTCCCTTTCGTTATGAGTTGCTGATCGGTGGTCGAGTTAATTCTCCGTGGAGTCCAAAAATAGCCGGGATGGAGCGTTCTCGCATGGACTGCACAGAATAAACTTTCTCAAATGAGCTCAGCAACGTCTTGCGACTCCAAGGAGTGAGAAGCTTGAGTTAGCATGTTGAGGAGTCAAAAGCACCATGCTCGTAGTGGTCGACGTTGATGCCATTGTGCCCTGAGGTGGTGATCCGAGATAGGTTATCTTACATATGGATATCCTCCTCATCTTAGTAGTATATGAACTGGAATTTATGCATATATCACTGTCAATGCTTGGTCGTGATTTGGACATGACTCTATAGTTGATACAGTTGGGTTTACTCTAGACGTACTATAACGTCAAAACTTGTACTTTCTGCTGATGCATTGCCCGTTCTGTAATGAACTAGAAAGAACTTCTTGTTTATATAAAATGTAAGCATCTAGAAATTTTTTACTCGCTTTGAATTTGTCTTCGCCAACATTTAGAAGTACTTCTTGGGAAACTGCAAAGATTTACAAAAAGTTGTGGCTGAACTTGGAGATGAACAAAGAAAAACTACCAGCAAAAATGTTGACTTCATCTGATATATAGCGAATTAGTACAAATTAGGAAAGATAATAAATGTATAGAAATAGGAATTTGTGGTGACTTTACCTTCTCCTCTCTTACTCGCAATTCTGCAGCGATTTCATCACTGCTGTCTTTGATGCTCGTATCCCCGGCCTGCATATAAGCGTCATTCAGACGCACTCAGAAAGAGATTAAACCACCACATACCTGCATCGCACCGCACCACAATGTGTTCTCAATCGTCCATCTAGTGAGTGGTAACATGGTGATAACGAGATCACTATCACGATGGATAGGCAATGAGTTTTGAAATTCAATAGTTGGTAGAATCGACTCATCAAAGTTAGTAATATTTTTGAACGGTTGATCATTTGAGGTACATTTTTTGGGGACAATCTGTTTTATTACTGAATGAGACAATCAGTTGAAAAAACGTGAAGCTCAGAGTCATGAATAGAAGAATCGAAAGAAACAGCTGTCAGTTAACGGACATGATGTGTTTTTAATCAAGGGCAGCTTTGAAGAGTTGCTAAATAGTAAATCTTCTCATCAAGAGCAAATCAGCTGAAAAATGTGAAAATTAATGAATAGAGCCATAACTGGGAATTGAAAGAAAGAGATGGTGTGATTAACGAATACTACGACTCAATTGGTCCAGACACAGTATTTTATTTTGGTGAACTAAACTGCAAACGGCTGTGTTTTGTTATTTAAATGAAGTAATGAAAGAGACATCTTGATTATTTTGACGACACAGTAGTAACTGATCAAAACCGACAATCGTAGATGGTCATAGTAAATAACAAAACATTTGAACTTGTCAGCAACTGCATGGTTCATTGATTGGTCGTTTGAACATAACTTGGCTACTTGGACACTTGGACGGCTCATGATCACTAGTGCATGCCGCAACACAGGGAAGCTCTGCTAGTTTCGGTGTTCGGGGTTTCCTCAATTCATCACCACATCAAAGCAGTCGTTGACCTTTGTGAATTAGAGGGAGATCGCCATCGTGGCACTAATAGCTACGAAGACTGCTGTCATTCCTGATACGGTTTTCTCTTAGCTGGGCATTTCGGCTAAAAACGTCGGAAAATGAACATAGCTAGCCTTAATAATTTTAGTACTTTCACAGACGGGTAACTGCTGACAGTCACGATTTGCGGTTAGAACACAACTGAAAGAAGGTCAGAGCGTGGGTCTTGATGGTACTGATAAAGCGCGCCCCTGAAAGTGTAATTGCGATCTGATCAGGATAAATTCATATTTTAACGCTTTCTAGCACTTATGAAGACGCAGATATAGATTTCGTAGTGTTGGGTGTTATGAGAAGAATGCGAGAGTCAAACCCGTGTTACACCTTTACCGGAAGCGCGTGTTACCATTACACTATTAAGGCCACCAATCTAAGAAGACAATCGCTTCGATATATTCTATTGTAGCTGTCATCAGCCAAGCTATAACGACTTAGGTCTGGAAAGTACATAACAGCATTGAATCCTGATAGCTGACATCTATCCGAAATGTGTATTGTAAACAGATTTGTTATTTTTACGGCATTTTAGCAGTGTATTATGTCGCCATCATATATCTCAAAGCATTGAACAGTAGTAGAGCAAAATCCCGTGTGAGATCGAATTTTTGCATATCGCAACTCTGATACTCTAAGTTGTAGTTTCAATCCATCCGACATACGTTCCTTCTGAGTTTTGTCCGTGTTCTGACATTTTTGAGGTTTTACTCCATATCGCGCCCTACCGTCAAGATAAGTTAGCCAGTAAATATAATTCACGCTCTCATAAGGCATTCCGGTTTTTTTCTGAAAAGTGTTCGAATTCAATAGTACAGTTCTTATGAAGACATAGTCACAAGAAGTTTTGTTTTAGTTCCACTTCATTTGCAACGTTTTCAGAACTAATTAAGTTATCACTGCACATCCAATAAAATTTCTTGGTATTTCCATTTCAAATTGTGCATAAGATAGATTAGTGGACGACCACTGGTTTTGGAACACTAGCTTCAGCTGACGAATGGCATGAAGGTGTTCAAACTATGTTTGTTGTTCGATAAACATCTGTGTAGGTATCGAGCTCAAGAAAAAAGTTGGTTCTATCAACTTTTTTACTTCAATTGAAGTTCAACATGTGATGATGGAAGATAAGGAGCTATTGATAGAATCGACTACTTCATCGACTCCAACGAAAGCTATCTGGCCGTCGTCACCTTGGAACCTGTCGCCTCGCACTCACTCTGTAATCAGGAAAAGAACAATCATGTGACTATGTGTTATTTACTTCTATGTTATGTGATCTTTTTTAACATCCACTTTGTAGAACCCGACACTTCTCGCATTCGATTCTTTTCCCCATATCCATCGTCAAAGGCTCTCATCGAAGTTTTGTATATGGCTTTAACCATGCTTGAGGATACTTTTCCTCGTTGTTACTTCGTTGAATCATTGAAGATTTTCGAACCTTTATGGTCTTTGAATACTCGTGAAGTCAACTCTATAGCGAGCATTGAATAAGGAGCGCTGGAATGTTCTAATGTGGATCAAGTGGAGTGGATCTCTTACAGAAAAGCATGTCAGTAATTATTAACCCTCTAGGCATGTTAAATCTGTTAAGCCTTGTGGTTCTCTTTAATATGATGAATGTTTCTTAAGCAATGCCCACAAAAATTTCTGTTTTACAACCACACGAGGCTTTGCTTAGTCATAATGATGTCAATATGGAAAAAAACCACTACCAGAACATATCGATTGGGGAAAACTGGTCGGAACCTTTACACTAAAATTAAAACTTCTGCCACTGGACATCCTTCTGCGGACACAATGCAATAATGGAAGTAATCTAATATTGGCATACCTCATCCTGACGTTCTCATCTTGGCGACAATTTAGACATCAAAGCTTTTGACTGTTAACAAGGAACTATGGTAGGGTCAGTGTTTGGAAATTCCTTGCACTACGCGCACTTTACCCACCGGTTCGACTCCTCAGCGATATAGACTGGCACCCTATCCTGATAGAGTGAGCATTTTGGCATGGGAATTGCCTTCCAACAAACTCTTTTGTCCAACAAAAGTCGACGGCTATACTTGACGAAAACCTGAGAATTACTCTAATAGAAGCATGCCATAATCATAGAGAGGGTTTACTCAATCAGCGTTTAACGCCATGAACAAACTTCATAAATCTAAAGTGTATTTGCCAAACACATGAATATATACGATGGATACACTGCAACGAATCGTAAGGAAGAAGTTTAGGATCTGGATTTTGCATGGTCACGGGTCTTAAGGAAGGACAAGTACACTTAGCCTGCCCATATCCTATAAGCGTCTCTCTCCATTCGGTATAACATCTATAGTGAAGTGTTGTGGTGGAGGATCGAACCAGCAACCTTGTTCCCAATAGACGGTAGAGAGGGGTGAGACATTCCCCCGGTGGGGTTATAGTCGCAGAGGAGGAGGTGGAGCCGCCCTCAGGCTCTAGCGAGAGTAGGGGAAAGGTGGAGCACACAATCAACCCTTGCCTGCTAAACACGCAGATTTGGGTGTGTGAAAATCAAAAGCTTAATACCACCCACAATCACCAAGCTTCATACTTCTCCGGGGTAGAAAAATTGGTACGAGACTGATCCAGAAAGAAGTGACTGTCTGCAATATAAACGCTTCAGACAGGCTATCAAATCTCCAAGGAAAATTAGCACTACCAGCACTCATGTGGATGTCGTTTTTGAGGATGAAATCTGAGTTTTCTGGTTAGATTTTTGGTTGCTGAAATGGCTTCATGAGAGCGTTGTGCGTAAAGGCAAGCAATGGAAATTAGAGGCTCTCCGCATTTTATACATCAAATAGGACCTTCTGTGCTCTATAAGAGCGAAATAAATCCAAACGTAATTTTGATTTTGTCAACCATGACTGAATGAAGCTCTTGTGTCAGTTCTCCATCAATAAAGGACAATTTGGTTCCGAAGTCCAATAAGACAGAGACTTTCTACAATTGTTCTGTAGCTAGACTCAGTACAATTAGTTATCTCGTAGGTGGCAAGGTTATTGTACACGGGCAGTTGAACTATTAGATCCGTTTTTAACATTCGTTTCGAGTGCTTCTTAACATTCTTGCTAGTTCATCTTTGCTGGCGGGCGTGGTTTGTGTTCAAAGTACTCTCTCTCTCTCGCTCTCTCTCTCTCTCTTTTTCCTTCTCTTTGAAGATTTCGTCAATATTAGTTCGTTCCATAACTTTTGGCAGTAGAGCAATAAACAGTAAAGTTATTATTCAAAAATCTTCAAAACTGCATGATTTTGGCAGCGTTCTATTGCTATTTTCTTGCGAACATTTCAGTATACAACTTGTCTATATTTGCTTTGAGACGGAGCTGTCTTGAGAAGGAACTCGCCTGTTATTCATGCAAGAATGGCGCGTAATTGGAAATGATAGTGAAGCGGCGCGCGAGATCAATGGAGCTTGGGGCGATGATACGGTTGCAGGAAGGACGGGTTCAGAACTGGAGAGAATAGTCTGGAAAATCAGTGGCGCTCGGATCGCCAACAGAAAACTCCACTGATCTTCGCGCCGCTTCACTATCATTCCCACCTACGCACCATTCGTGCATGAATAGCAAGCTAATTTCTTCTCACTCATCTTAATTTTAGAGCTTAGGCAGCTTGTGTACAGAAATATCCACAGAAAATGTGCATTTGAAAAAATACCAAAATCATGCATTTTCAATTTCTTTTCTTTAATAAATGTGGTGTTTGTTGCTCTAATGCCACAATTTATGGGACGACTCAATGCATGTCTAAATGAGGCCTACTAAACTTTGTATTTTCTCGCACTCTGTTCTCATGTTTAAAATACTCACTAACGTTAACCACTTCGCTTTATCTTTGAACGCTTTACTGGCTCGTCTTAACAGTGTTTTTTTTTCACTATGCGCGACCACAGCGCACGTGGCGCAGTGGTTAGAGCTGCTTTGCGTCGCACAAGAGGTCAGTGGTTCGATCTCGCGCTTATGGCTCACCAAGCCATCCTCTCTCTTTGGTCGGTAGATTGGTGCGACTGATCTCAGACTTGTTCGCGAGGATAAGCAACACTGTCTCGGTGCAGCGGAAGACCACAGCGAGTCAGTGTAAGGGCCAGATATGCGTTCAGTCACCTCAAGTGAAGTTGAAAATTGGAGACGAATGCATAGCGCATCCCACAGGTACTGCTTAAAGCTTTATTTATGGTAATATAAATATGTATCCAAAAATACTGAGTGGTATTCAAAACAGTCGACTTCAGACAGGTATTGAATCAGCGTCTCAGTCATACCGTGGGCTCATGCTACCACTACAACATCGATGTCACCGCTAGCTCTCGGTATGGGTGAAACACGAGTTCGACTCCCGGCTATCAAAACTTTGCATACCTCTTAGCACTCTTGGACACATATCAGTATCAAAATTGATTTTATTTACGTCTCTTTAGTTTACCGTTCCGTCCACTAAGCACAACCAACTGAAATTCGGTAGAGAACGGTTCTGATTAGTTTTCATTCAAACAAAATAAAAGTATAAGCCCTAATAGGGAGCCCATAAGCACCCTGAAAATGGGGCACACCTATTGGTCTATATAGCATCGGTATCATTCGGTCAAGCAATAGTACACAATTTGCCTATACTAGCTTTAAGATGGAGTTGTCTTGATAAACAAATTCGCTAGCTAATCATGCATGAATGGCACGTAGGGGAAAAAGATAGTGAAGCAAACGCAAGATCAATAGAGCTTCCTGTGGGCGGCGCCTCTGCCCGAGTGGTCTCATTAAATACTCGTCTCCTGCATTCTTGCTTTGAAGTTCCCGAGATTTAACCCTGAATCGTCCAATGTCGTAAAACATGAGGTCTCATATGAGCGTGATGGTTTTCACTTGAGAGTCAAAAAGGAAAACATTCTTGGTCATGGGTGGGCGCCAAAATATATACTCTACTCATTTGTCATGTGGAAACGTTAAGCTTTCCTTTCGATGTTTCCGTGAAAGTACTGCCTCTACGATTTTCTAATCTTTTGAATACGAAAGCAAAGAAGCTCAATGAGGAAGAGGTTTTAATGAGAGTTGGAAGTGACATCGCTAGGTACATGACTAGTGATGATAACAAGAGAAAAAGTGTTTTTAGCTGCAAGGAAGATCGTGTCATTCCAAGTACACACAGTAATGGTAGTCATGTTGAGCAAGATGTTGAGGCAATGCCATCACAGCGCCGCGGTTCTATCTGTTCTGGTGCGTTATTGACTTCATTTGACTTGTATTCAATGTCATGCAGATTCATCTTGTGTTTTACCACTCTTTGTTGCTCACTTATCAAACCCTTTGAGGACCACTGTTGACCAACAGGTGACACCGCGCCGTCGCTTGTACGGCAGTCACAGGCAGGCAGCGTCTGCATGTCTGGCTGCCTACCTGCTTTCTCACCAAACGCGACGCCGGCATAACAGTAGCTGAGTGGGATTTGATATCGCACGGCTTGATATGAAACGTATGGTATGGTCCGCAAGGTGTTGAGATAATTAGTTGTCAAGACTTTGGGTTATATAGTATGAGAAACTTATATTTCGGTGGTATGCCGCAGCACCGTAGCCGCTCAAGTGCTGGCATACCAGAACAAAGCTTTGTTGTCGTAGCGAAACTCGAGCACTTTAAGAGATAAGGCGATACGAAAACACAGAGTTACTAATCCCAAATGTACTGTTGTTATCTGATGTACTCACACAATGGACATAAATGTTCCAAAGACCAGTGCGACATGTCGTTCGAAAATGGTGGCGGATCAGGAGTACCGATTTACTGCAGTTGCCCTCGATGCTGTTTATGAAATGTGTTCTTGGGGAATTCATTTATATGTTAGACTGAGAAATGATCGTCTTCTACTTTTCACTGACTCTATGCTTGTCGTTCATCATATTACTGTAACCATTTAACCATCGCTGGTCTGAGTATTTGAAATGTTGTCGTTCATTTCATGTCTCCAACTTGTTTTCTCCAGTATTTTTTCTCCTAAGCAGATGTCTATGAAAAACAATAATATGCAGTGTTCGCATATCATGCATATACTCTTAAAAAATTGCCTTCAAACTCGTGCAATCAGCGTTTTTTATCACAGTTATGGTCATATAAGTGTTATCAAGATTATGCTGCTTGCAGGCTAGCAAGGCAATTCTTATTCGCGTTTTCACCGACGCGTCCACAGGCGCTTCTCACTCGTGGCGCGTAACTTTGATGCCAGGAGATGTTCACCTCGTCCGAACTTTGCAAAATTGGTAGACGAACTACGAGTATGTGCGCTCAATTCGAACTTTATCTTTGCAACAAAGCTAGTCATGAATAAACCGCTGTTTAGTTTTCAATTAATGTTTCCGGTTTACTATACTCAGTTTTGTTCTTTTTCAAGCAATATGCAGATGCTTTTCAATCGTATCATGATTTTTAGTAATAAAGTTCTTATCCAGTCTGTCTACTTTCTTTGTAGATAAGAAATGATGAAGTGTTTATTGATATACCCAGTAATGCAAAATGATGTTCAAAAATTTCGCGTCAGTCGAGACTAGATCTCGCACCTCACTCTATCCGGGAGCGCGTGCTCTAACCCGTCACACTATTGACGCCCATTTTGCGCACCACACTTTCTGAGCTACAGCGCATCTATCTGTCAGCCGTCAGCGGTCTGGCCCAGGTATTCGGTATCGACACTGAACCCAGTAACAATGACAGATATTGTGTAATGAAGATGAAGTAGGATTATTTTTATTTGATGAACTGATTGTTTTGTGGGAAGTGATTTGTTCCCAAAGTGTAGTCTACTGACTAATTATGCCTTGTTGTTGATTTTCTCTCTAATTCTCTTTTTTGAAATAAACTTTCTATTGTAGCAAGCGCATACTATTCAGATCTGACAGGGCAGAAATGGATTCAGGTAGTACTATAAATTACTGACATCTTCATTTGCAAATGCAAATTCATACCGACATCAAGGGCAGAAGTAAGTGGGTTGGCAAGCAAATTTCATTTAGCTAATCTAACATCAGTTCTGTGAATACTATTGTATCAACTCATTTCATCCATAATCACGGAAATTTTGAAGTGGTGTTTGAATTCTGCTCCTAGTTAAGGATTTTTTATCCTCAAAATGTCGCTAAATTCTGATCGACTGCTCCCTGAAATCCTGCATAGCCATACTAGAGCATTCTCAGGTCCTTTTCATTGGTAATCGTCAGCCTTCGCATTGAAGGAAACAAGCTGGCTGTGAAAAAGTCTGGTAAAAGCCTCCCAAGCTTGAAGGAATGAGAAGCTTTGAGGACTCGGGGCGACATTCGAATCAGAGCCTAACTCTTATTGAACAGTATCATTAACATAAATTTTTTAAAATGTTTAAAGCCCTGCCCGAGGCTGGTACGCCAGTGCTATCCACCGGTGCTTCGGAGGTCTCGCTCTCCTCGTCAGTGACCCACGCCCTACATCAAGCCCTGCATCGTAGCAAGGAGGGAGGCGTATGTGGCGACGGCAGAGTGTACAATGACAGTGTGCCATAATCACTTCTTAGTCTATGGATCTCGGGTGGCAGAGCAAAATTGATCCATGGCATCGACTGTTTTTGAAATCTCGCAATAAATTTTCAATCTAATTTTTAAAAATGTTTAATGCTCTCAAAAATTTATATTGTATATTTATTGCGAGGTTTTAAGAAATAATCGATGCCATGGATGAATATAGATGGATCGTTAGATTTCAGATCATCAGTGGATACTAACTTATGTGGTTTTAAAAGTGAAAAACGAGACATATTTCCAATAGGATTCTCAGTTGAGAAATTGTAGACAGATTTGAATCTGCCGTTTTGTCTTATGAATCCACTATTTGATTTTCGCTACTGGTGTTTAAATTCCTTTTCAAAAAATCGGAAAAGAGAAGCATCTTTAAACCACTTTTTCGTTATTTTGATATCTAGCTGTCAAGAAATCATTATTAATTCCCCACCCTTACCACCAATGGATAGTTTCATGTTCTCCTGCCTTATCAGTTTTTCAATTCATTTTCGTAATTCGGTGCGATTTGAGTGAAACCTTTTCGCGAGAAAGTGAACAAAAATTCTAAAAGTTTCGTCCCCAATTTCCATGAATTCATGAGATTTTTGATATTATAAAAAAGGACTTCCACTACGTTCTTTCCTGTATATAAATTCATTCATTTATTCTCTCTCTTCTTTGTATCGAAATGGTTTCTGCAAGAAAAAGTCCCGCTGATCTCGCTTAAAACTTTAGACAATTTTTTTCTCATTGGCACCCATTTTCAGCCTTTTGGGAAAAACCATTTTTGCCTTTTTCTCAGTGATTTAGTAATCATTAGATAGCTTAAATTTCAAGAATTGCAATGCATTTTATTTCAAAAAAAAGCCTGCTTACTACGCTGTGACAATAAAATTAAGGTTATATTTCACTTTAAGGCATTTTTTCCTTGACAAGGCTTTCTCCCTAGACCTGTAAGGATCATTCGATAACTGAAACTGCGGCGATAATGGTGGGTTTGTTTTTTGAGAAGATTTTTTGTTACGCCTCAACACTAGAGTAAAAATGCATTTCACACGCGGCCTGCATTCTTTGCTCAGGTGTGTAGATGGAATTTCGCAAGAATAGCACGAGGCATAGCGCTTTCGGAACATTACATACATCAGTCGCTCTATTATACGAAAAAAAAAAGACGAAACGACTCTTCCGCTAGATTATTACCTTTTATAAAAGTGTTAGCAAATATTCGAAAACTTGAACCTATGACTACTGATGTGCCTGCCCGTCACTGAGAGGCCTTTTCATAGCGGCGTTGCCGTCATAACAGATCTATGTTTCACACCCACCACACGCTTTTATTCTGGGTTCTTTGAAAGTAGGAAATTATATGAACGTGTAGAGCAAATTTTGCATAATCGGAATCATACGTTTAATCTGGAGCTGTATCAAAAGCGGAGAAAACTACTAAACTCATTATCAGGAGTTGCAGTACACACTTGAGTGGGGCCAGCAAGATCGATTGACGGCGTTTTGATCCACGGACACGCATACACGCTAGACGACAAGCAGAAGCAAGGCGTATGTGAAGCTCAATCCTATTTCCATTGGCTACAGTGGATACAAGTATTTCTAGAAAGCGACCACAACACTGGAATCGTCAAAACTTACGCTATCGAGTGGTTATATATAATTGATGGAAAAAGCTCTGTACAGTGAGAAATACACGTGTGTCAAGTTGTTTTTTCTACAACGCTTTGAAAAGGCTTTCGCAGAAAAACAAAGACGTACAGTAGTCTCCTAGTTTGAAACTTTGGAGTGATTACTAACACTTTTATGAAAAGTTTAGGTCCAGCGAAAGAGCTCGTTTCTTCATTTCTTTCAATCTAACAGTAAAGAATCTAAACACCGTCGCCGACAAGTGCGTACCGGGTGTGAAACCTAATCTTCTTTCGAACATAACAATGCACTAAAAAGTTCTTCTCAAAAAACCAAGCAAAATCATGAAAGTGTCGGGATTTATTCTGTCCAATGGTCACTGAAACCTAGAAGAAAGATTATGTCCACCGAAAACTGTCCTAGTGTGGAGCATCATTTTCACTTTGTTTTTATCACTAGAGTGTAAACGAGAGTGCTTTTTTATAGCCAAGTATAACAATGAAGTTTTTGAGATTTAAGATATCGAAAGACTACTGAAACTCCAAAAAACTGCAAAACGCGTTTTCCCAAGGGATTGGAAATGGATGCCAATCGTAGAGAAGTACGAAGTTTTGGAACAACAGCAAGCATTAGCTATGTAAAACCATTGTCATACTATGATGTTGACTAGATCGTCTGAGAGATTCGTACATTCGTCGTTGAGAGTGTAGCTTCTAAAATTTTGAGTCACATTGATGGGTTCAGACACCTTCTTTCTTATCCTCTTTCTTCAGTTCTCCAATAATGGCTTTGGAGAGTGTATAATTTTCTTTGAAAGAGTTTTTTAAGACCGTTTAGACAACAATAGCTGGATGTTGGTGCGCAGACAACGAATTGGGTCATAGACGGCAATGACCAATATCGCTTCGGCTCCAAACGTCCGATCGGGTAATTGATAGGTGAACCCCGTGGTGACGTGAACTCAAATGGCGTTGATTATGTCTATTATCGCATGTTTCAAGGAACAGTTGTTTTCCGATGTCATACATGGGGTGAAAGAGGCAACACAATTCGTGCCGGTGGCGCCGATAACTTCGTATCCTATAACTCCTGCCTGCAAGAGCAGTTCTCTAAGGAAGATTCGAGTATGACTGAGGGGCGCCTTAGGTACAAATCGTCACCTGGTTCGTTGTGATCTAGGCAGACTAAATCGATTTGAAAATTCTGCACACTTTGTACCCGTTCTATATAACGCCGTCGTATTCTCGGTTCCTTTGAATATATGATAGAAGGAGCAGATTTTTACCTTACATCCACAGGTATCATGTCAGTCCCTCCCGGAGAGACTTAGAGAAGTTTTTTCAATTGAGGCGGCTCGTAACCGCCTCTGAGTGTACTTCCTGACCACTAAATTCCAAGATTTCGGCTAATCTTTATGAGCTAATAGAAGATTTTGCAACTAAAATATCGCCATTTCTTAGGAATACTACTCACTATAGATCTCTGGAAGAGAAGGAAAAAGCGATAAATATTTGACAATGCGTACAATTTGAGCAAAATCATTTGTAACCACCTTCACAAGGTGTGTGAATATCGGAACGACACAGCATGAGAGTGAATTCTTGTTAAGATACATCATCTAGGCATTGCTGATGACATCATATTTCAATGCCATCCATCAGCTAAGCGAAACGAATGTTGACCAATTTCAAAGAAGCTTTTAGAGAGATTGATCTCCGAAGAAATCTTACAAGACGATGTTTATGAAAACCACATTGCTCATACATGCGCATTCACGCTTCACCGAAATTGATATCAGCGAATGCTCCACATCGTATGTACAAGCAGTCCACATGTCAGTATGAAGAACGATTAAGTTTCAGAGTTGACCAGGAAAAATAAACCTGGGAAGCAATCGAGAATGTAATGAAGCAATAAAAGATCATCGGACTATGGACTTACTTTTTCGACTCAATGGCTACTCTTGCTCTAGCTTATGCTCTAGAAAATTGATCATTACGTAAGTAGAAAGGAAGACTACTTAACTTTGTCAAATGCGCAATCGAAAGGTCAATGCAAAGAGTATTCCGCATTTTCTAAATGAGGGAAGATATCTAAATGGCCTGTGAGAACGGTGAAAATCAGTGGTGCCGTTCTGCACGTTAGGCTGTCGATGACCAGTCACAATGTCACGTAATGTTTCTACGACAGCTGATTAACGCCGTAATCGACTAGATTTCTCGGAATATCAAATGCACAGCAGAGAAGTCACCTGATATGCTGTGATTTTTCACAAAAAAAAATTATAGAAGAAAGATGTGATGCACTACGAATCTCTACAATAAAGAGGACTCACTGAGATTATTTTGCATATAGAAAACAAGAGAAAGCTCAAGGGAGACCGCTCAAGTTACTCGATGATCAGTAGAACCACGATATAAGTGATGGAAAGTTGGCCGAAATATCGTTGCGAAACAAGTATGTCCCTATGATCACAGGCAAATTAGTTTTGTAAAAGTAGTGGTTAAAATGTGGAGGCTAAGTTATTGTACTGGAATTGCAGAGTGAATACTATGATGAAATTGCTCATTGTTCAGCAGTTCAGCCAAGATGATACGGAAGTGTTAAACACGGAACTGCTTATTCAGCTTCCATCATCGTTCACAGGAAACTCATAGCAGAGCCTACGATCATACAGCGCTGACGGTGCTTCCGCTTTGTCATTCACTAAATATACGAACAGGCTTTATTATATTTGAAGTCAAAGACTTCCTGCTAATTTTATGGAAACTAGTGAAACTTACTGCTTCACGGTGTTGTTCATAATTGAGGTGAGACTTTCGCAGTGGAGGGAACCTTTTCCAAAACATTTTTGATTCGTTAAAGATGCAACAGTCGGTGAAAAGCTCTCAAAAATTCGAAATACAAGCTATTGTGGATGTTCTTCAGCAATTACATGAATTGGAGAGAGAGAATAATACAGTTGTTCAATAGCGAAAATCTCAAAATCGCATTGGATGCTGTTTTTGTAACAGAACAATGTTTGCTTTCAACCGCTGTTGTGGGTGAAAGAATTTCGATTACTTGAAAACCCTAGGATACCGTGAGTAGCATTGATCTTCTAACGGCCTTTCAAATGATTTTTTAAAATAAATTCACATGCATTATAGACCACTGAAGAATTCGTATCCGCCACATGGATACAATAATAGTTTATGTCAGGAAATAGACAATAACAAGTTTTGTTTCGGCGGCACATTGTGCGGAAGTTGCGGAATTATGACGACGCTCCTAAAACAGCCACTTACGATGAGAAACTTACGTTCAAAAAGTGAGCAAAGAAGTCTCTCCTGAGCACCACATCACGTCCTCAACAACGGCCACTGAACCCCGTTTCGATGCATTTACGATTTCATTGAAGCATAATCTCCAATTTCATGACAGCTTCAAATGCCTTTAAAGCTGTCTGTTCGGAGACCCAATCCTGACACGGTTTCCCACTAGCTTCATCATATTGGTGGATTTTTGATAACATCCATTCTCCGTCTGTCTCTCGACCGCTATTCACATTTTTTTTTTTGATGTGTTTCATTGGCCTTCACTTGATCCATTTTGAGAGTTTTATAAGATTATCAAAATATAGCGGACGCAACTTCTGTTTCTTCGGGACTGGTTGCCAAAAAGTCTTGCAATGAGAATTGCCCTTCGTTTTCATCATTCTTTATTTTTCCTCCTTTCCTCCATTCATGCCTTCTTTTACGGACTCCCTCTCAAAATTCAAATGTGATTCCGACGCTTTGTCGCTGCGAGTACTTTACCAGGTTAAGGAAAAAGTTCCTCAAAATTCAGAGTTTATACATATATTCATTTTTATACAACAATAATTATTCCTCAAAATAAAGACCATCACTATCCACGACCTTCTATCATCGATGTGCAAGCTTCCAGATCTGCTCAAAATATCATTCCTTGGGCTTCAAATCAAAAAAACTCTTGACATGTCTCTTCAACTTAATCAAATGTTTCGAATCAGCATCCACGCAGGAATTGTTCGATTGCGGACGAAATCGGACCATAATCGGACGACACAGCATCCGGACTAAAGAATAAGAGCGGCAGAACTTTGACACCCTCCAGTTCATCTAATTTTTCTGTTTGGCACTGTTATGGTGAAACAGCACGCGCATTCGAATCAATGTCGGGTACTTTATAACTAGCGTTGCCGTGGGAGTTTCTTATGGAAATAACCCTGAGATATTCCCACAAATGTACACTAACCCATAATGTATTCAACAAACATAAAGATTGAGTTTTTGACGGGTGTTAAGAAACTTTCTCGTCAACCTAAAATTCTTGCGAAAGTCGGACTTCATGTGGCAGCATCAGAAATGAGAAGGTAGGAACCGAATCCGAGCCGCACCAGTTAACCACTTTACGCATTCAATTGAATTTCTCTTCAAATAGTCTCCTCCACGCAAGCCATTTTCATCCAAGACCTAAGGGAAGTTTTTTCACCTCGATAACTTTTTTTCTGTACATCGGAATAGCAGAGTCTGTTACGAGACGGATTTTTTTGGTAAACGGCACGAAATCGTGAAGGGTACTTTCTGCTCTTAACATGAACTTTTCATAAGGGTGTTAATAACTGTTTAAAAACTCAAATGTTGAAGGAAGAACGGTGGATGCTGGGCTTTTCTTGCTTAATTATTTTGGTAAGAAAACCCTTACAGCTCTGTAGCATTCAAAGTAAAATTATGTTTCCCACGTGCACCGCGTCTTTATTATCATCACGTTTTTACTTCGCTAGACAAAGCTCTCCCATAACCTTATTATTGATCATCAACAAACGTAAATCCTATACGAATTAATGAGGAATTTTGTTTTGCTTGCACAATTTGGCGAAGTTGAGAGAAACTGACGATGCTTCATATACATTCGCCTTGAATAAGAAAAGTGTAGCATTTAAAGAGGTGGCGAATGTGACCACGGCTCAGTGTGATCTCACAGGCATTTTTGAAAGCGTTCTCTTCCATCTCTTCACTCAGTGGAGTAATAATTCCAGTAAATAGATGCATTTTTACGCCTCACGACAACGCTTTGCATTTCACTGTGAAGATTCTTCTATCACGAAATTTAACGCGTTTTCCCCTACTTCTATTCACACTGAATTCTTCCTTGGATACCTAATATCATCTTATACCACGTAAGTTTCCAAACCTTGAGTAAATCCTGCCAAAGTTCTCTCTTTTGCTCTCATTTAATGCCTCTATCAAGAAAAGAATTTTAGAGCAGTGCTGAACGAGAGAGCTTTTAATTCGTTGTGCGGATCTGAGTACTTCTACCAATTATTTGTTTTTTCGTCTTCCTCTTGAACGTCGTGAAATAGTGGTTAAGCGGATCTCCTTGGAATCTCAAGCATAGCTTGGTGCGGCATTCCATAGAGCTTTGTTGTTGACTGCCGTAGAGCAACAAGGGATAGAGGAGCTTCTTCCCACGCGTGCCGCGACGACTATCACACTACTCACCCACGGCGAAATAAAGACTTAGTGAAAACAACAAAAGTGAGGTGAAAAGATTTCTGTTTCCCGTTAATTTCTGCGTTGAACATTTTGGACTACAATTGTGCTTCGTTCTTGTCCATTGATATCTTCCCTGACAAAGTCTTTCACAATACTAAATTTGTGATGACGGCGTTTTATTAACTGTAATTTGCCTTCTGTTAAGCCGTTCCGAGGTGTTATTGATGTTATTTATTGAATATTAGCGAAGCATACAACATTACAGTCAGTAATGCAGCTTGAATACACAATATTCGAGGTGGCTAACGTTTCGGCGGGTCGCCTTCGTCAGAGCCTGGAAAGATCACATTGATCCACAACTCACTAAGCCAAAAACCTCCATAACCCTCGCAGAAAACGTTAGAGATGTGTTTTTTTGGATCGCATAGTAAAAGATTCAGCTTTTAAAAATGGACTGAAAAGAGGAGTGCCTCGTAATCACGCGTGACCTCGAACCATACCTCAGGCTGATTTTTCCGGCCCGAGTTAGGCACAGCCCACTGATGCACTGACCTTAAGCGGCTGGTCTTCAATTAATTAATAATTGATAGACCCAAAAATCAAAAACAGTGAGTGTTTTTGAAATGAAGCTTTTACTATGCGACCCAAAAACACATCTCTAACGTTTTCTGCTAGGGTTATGGAGGCTTTGGCTTAGTGAGTTGTGGATCAATGTGATCTTTCCAGGCTCTGACGAAGGC
The DNA here is from genome assembly GCA_019055375.1 of Parelaphostrongylus tenuis. NCBI lineage: Eukaryota > Metazoa > Nematoda > Chromadorea > Rhabditida > Metastrongylidae > Parelaphostrongylus > Parelaphostrongylus tenuis. The sequence continues at coordinate 44,980 of JAHQIW010005314.1, forward strand.
GACCCGCCGAAACGTTAGCCACCTCGAATATTGTGTATTCAAGCTGCATTACTGACTGTAATGTTGTATGCTTCGCTAATATTCCAATAAATAACATCAATAACACCTCGGAACGGCTTAACAGAAGAAACTATTCATTTATTCAAACTATGACGAGGTTAATGGATAGTCGGTCTTGGGATTTACTGTAATTTGCCTTATTTTGAGAAAGCTAGAATTTTATGACTCAGCTATGCAAGTGAGGATGCAGACAAAATTTATGCCGTAGCGCTTATGAAATGGTGCTCTCAGCTAATTTCTATTTAGTGGCGTTTTCTCTTCTCTTATCCTTATTTATTATCTAAGATAAATTCTTCTTCAATAGTCTGTACCCAAATGCACAGGGGTAGCAGAATCCGTCGTAGAAATTTTTGGCACGTTATTATCCGTCTTCGTAGTGTCTTCTTTCACTGTCCACATCCCAGCACTTCTAGCATTCTATCTTTCTTTCGTCTTCTTCCCAAACGTCGTGAGATATGGTTAAGCGCACTTCCTCGCAAACTTAAGTCTGGCTGTGGTGTTCTGTAGAGCGTTCGTTGTTGACTACTGGAGAGTTTTGGGAAGGAGGTTCAGTTTTATGCGCGACATCACAACCACTCAGCCACGGCACTCCTTTGTAGAAATCAAAGAAAAGTTTTTTGTTTTGAAGAAGATCACCATTACACCTCGTTCATAATTCAAAGATTATCAGTGCAGCTGCCTCAATGAAGTCTTTGACTTCAAGTGCTAAGTGCCATATCCGTTATCGCCTTCACAATAATATAATTTAGAAAAAAAAGATTGCTTTCAGCCGAGTCTACAATATCTGCTGTGCCTTTCTGAAAGCTAAAAAATAAATAGTCTTTCGAACATGGCGAAACTGCCGACATTTTTGATTACATACCTTGTCGCAATCGCGGTAGTGTTGGGATGTGGAATAACGCCACAAGGTCAAAAGGTAATAGACAGAACTTTCATTTTGTTTAAGATTTCGCAATTTTGGGCATAAAAATCTGATCCTTGATCAGAAACTTTTCTAATTATGGCTTTAGTTGTCCCGAAACAAAGTTTTTTTCGAAGTTTTTTTTTATTGTGTTAGTTTCAAGACTTTTAGCATTCAATTCAATTTTCTTCTTCATGAACGTTACAAAATACTGACCGAGCACATCTCCTTGCAGTGTTGAGAATAGCCAGGCTAAGGCGTTCCGTGGGGTGTTCCTGGAGCATCCGTCATCAGATGCAGGAGAATGTGAGATCATTCCTTGTCAAGCATCGACATCACTAGCCAATCGCCCACAACCCCTGGTCGGAAACATTGTATATAATAGAGTAATTTAGTGGGGTATTGGTGCGGTTGATGCGCCAGAATTGATTTGATTCAGTGTATTTTTGTTGCTAAAGTTGATATATCAAACTGAGATTATTCTGTTGGCGAATCGACTGTGTGGCGACTCTGTGGTCGGCCGGTGGTTGTAATTGTGGATCAATAGTATCGAGTTTGGCTGTGTGGGAATTAGATTAACGATATTCCCTCGAGTAATGAATAATAGTTTATAACGATCAGTCAATATTCCATAAGCAGATGAGTTAGTCTAAACGAACAATGGGTTCGTATAAACGAACAATGTGCTCCGATTAGACCTAAAAATATAAACATTACAATAACAATATTCAACTGGCAATATATACACAGTTATAACGCGATGTTGTACGACGATTACAAATCAGTAATGCGAGATGTTCTCAAGTGATCAATGGGTGAGACCCTAAAAAGTGATGGAAGAGTGGTAGAGTTCTACTCGAATGAAAGTGATTAGATCCTACAATAGATGAGTGGCGAGAAGGCAAACAGTAGAAGAGTGGCGAGGAGCTTGTACGACATGAGACGACTGACTGAAAGAAATGGCACGATAGGATCGGTAAAGTACGTAATAGAAGTTAGAAGAACAGCAGGAAAAGCAACAGCACGAAGTAAAAAGTCACAGCAGGAATAGCGGGAGACGTGAAAACCCCAGCGTCAATGTTAGCTCACCATTTCTTAAGATCCGCGGGTACAGTAGCAAGTGACCGCGAAGCACGACGCCAGGCAGGAGGAGAGCGAAGTATTGACATGTAAGCTCCATGATGGTCTCAACGAGGGCGGCATCCAGTGGACTGTCCCAATTGAGAGCCATGGGGAGTTATATACATAGGGTGAGAAGGGGAATTCTTAAATATGGGAATGGATACTTTACCCCACGTTGGGAGTTGTGCGTAGCTCAGTGTAAAGCTGCGCCGCGCGGCACTCCGCATCAATGGTACAACAATTTCAACGACGAGGATCTACTATTCATCACTATGATTCGTTAAGTGCCTTCGCCGTGTGCGGACACTCAACCGGTGGAGCTGTCTCTGTGATACAGTCAAGAAAAACTCAACTCAGACATCCGTGTTATCCCTCCTAAAGTCAGTGTTATTGAGGTGATAATCACGAACCGAAAAGGTGGAGAATAGCATGAAAGCAGTGCGGGAGTTGCTCTTTATAATACTTTATCAGGTATCGTGAACTCTCCCGTTTTAAACGTATCGACGAAAAATTTTGGACTGTAGATTGAAAAAAACGAGAAAAAACCAGCTCCAGAAATGCACACCAAAAGGAATAATTTAGTTTCCGAATTCTGCACAACAAACCTACCGAATTTCGTTGCAGCAATGACAAGAAACTTTACTGTGAGAGGCTTCAAATTACCAACGGCCATGGTTTTCACTGCTTCACCTGGCGCCTTTGTTCAGCTCCCTGGTGGAATTCCAAGTACTTCGAATGGTGCTAAGTCATTTGTATCTCGTCTTGTGATGCAAGCAGTAAGTTCACGGCCGTGAGGCTTTGGATATCTGTCACGCGCTTCATGTAGAGCAAAAATAAAAGACTTTGGTCAGCATCATATTCAGCACAGTTTATCAAAATTACCTAACATATCTGGTGTGAAGACGCTTCCATAAGGACCGTACTAAATAGTGAAAGAGTCAGTTCTTCAGATCACTGATGTTCTTGAAAGGCAGGGCCGTAGCGCAGGTCTCCCTGATGTTATAATCTCAGGAATTTTAAATCAGCTCACTGTGCAAATTAGTTACGATCCTTTGGAATGCAAGACTGTGACTGTTAACCCACCAACAGATGCTAATTGTAAGTCTTTGTTCTACATCGGCTAATAAGGACACGAATTTGTACTAAAGCGTGTAAAATAACTACATTGTTTTCAGTTCTTTTGAAAAAATCATAGTGGAAGCAAAGATAAGTTATTGGGAGGAAATGGACTTGAAATCTCTAACTTTTTTTGTAAATTTTTGAATGTCCTAGGAGCAATGGACCATATACTACTTTCTGTACAACTATTGCTGTTGCTTCATCAGTGTCAATCTAAAGTTAAATATAATAATATATAAATAATATTATATAAATAATCAAGTAATAATGAAAGGATCTATTGAAATTTGAGCGTGGTCTTAATAAGCATTCAAAATAAAGGATCAATCTAAAGTGTCATCGATGAGCCTGCTTAGTGGTAGCGAAGCTGTCTGTTTCGTACGCGTGAAGCTCTTTTTCAATCTCGATCGTGCATTTACTCTAAGTTCATGCGAATATTTCCAAACATTCTTGAGATACATTAGATAAATGTGGCTATAAACCAACGATGATTGAGGAGCACAAATTCTAAGTTATGGAAAATTGACCCGAGTGGCAGCCAACGACATCTGTGATGAAGATAAAAACCACTGGCAGTGGCCGAAATCGGAAGTAGGATTGTAAAGTGTTGTCGGTGATGTATTGAAGAGTGGCCAGTGGTGCATTTGCGGAGTGTCCAGCTTAAACATTGCAGTATTTGCCGTCGTGTCATTCTTCCCAAGGAAAACGAGGAGACTGAAAAGAAGGAAAGAATCAAATCTAATAGCGAAACTTTTCATCGGCAAAGGTTCTGATGAAGTGGAATCCGTGAAGAAATCGATACAAAAGCGATAGATTAGGCTAGCAAAGTTTTCTGGAATAGATCCGAATGCCACGAGGAAGGTGAAAGGCTTATACTTCGCCATTTTCTATCCAAATCCACATAACATCTTCACGCCATGCGTTGTAAGGAAAGCGGCATCGTGACGTTAGTCAGCGCTATCAATCTTGCATTGAAGCACGTATTCTTCCAGTGTTGTAGCTGTGATAAATTCAAACCTTTCCCATCGATAAAAGGAGAAGGAATTCTGTCATAAGCAACAGAGAAAGTTCGAATATGCAATTTCAATAAGACAATAATCTGTAGAAATATGCCAGTGCAATCAGAAAGCAATTACTTGTTTATAAAAACTGATACTGCGCATTGCAGTGCGATGCTTTTTCATGGATAACCAGGAGAAACTTCTTATAACTAGTGTACTTTAGAAGTTGAAACTTCTACGAAGTTGTGGCAGAGGCATTGCTCTATTGCCTTATGAGCGTTAACCTTAAATATTCATTTCTGCTCAATAATGAGCATTATTTATCGCTTTGACCTGAAAACAATGCCAAAGTTTCCTCTATACTTCCGAATTTTTGAATGGAAAAAATTACATCCTTGAAAGAAAATCATGTTTCGAACTGTTAATGACCAGTCCTGTATCACATTTAGTCATATATCAATCATGATTATTTTTCGTTTCTGATGTTAGAACATCCACCTATATACATTGTCATCACCATTCTAAACTTCTAAATCAAACACTGTGACATAAATCTTTCAATTCTGTTATCCTTTCACTTAATTCAATCGCCTATAGTTGTCACATTGTTCGAATTAGAAAGAACGAAAATGAACGGTTTGTGAAGAAAAGTTCCACACAATGCGTCAGCCTTCCACGCAATTCATAATGAAAGGGGAAAACTTTCAGGGCAATTTGATGATCTTTCCACTTAAAAAGTGTTCATGTACCTCTCTCCAATAATAATCAATCTTCTGACAATTCCGAAGACCGGCTGTTTAATAACCTCGGCATGCTTCAGTATATCTAAGTTCTTTCTAAGCCAGACACAAGCTGTTGTAATAATCTTCATTCAAGCAGCTGACATTTCGGCAGTTCACCTTCTTCAGAGCCTGGAAAGGTCAGATTGTCCGCAATCCAGTCAGACAAACACCTCCATTACTCCTTCAGAAAAAATCACCAGACGTAGATTTCAATCGCATCAAGTACAAAACCATCTTTCAACATAACTACCGCTTTTATATATGTTTTAATTACTATTATAAGTGGAGACCACTGGAAGAAAATCTTAATGGCTCGCAGTACACCTCACCCATTAAAACAACACTCTTATATACTGCCTCATATCACGAGTGGTAACAAGGCATTCTTCCCTGCAGTTCGTAGTTTAGTTTTGTCGCAGGCAAGAATGCCTTGTAATCACTCGTGATATGAACCAGTACATAAGACTGATGTTTTAGTGAGTGAGATGTATTACGAGTCCCTGTGAGTTAATTTTGTTCCTGCTGCGATTGAACTCTGGGTTAGTGATTTTTTTATAGAGTAATGAAGGTGTTTAATTGATTGGAGTGTGGGCAACTTGGTCTTTCCAGGTTCTGAAGGAGTCGAAAGTGCCAAAACGTCAGTGGTTTGAATAAAGATTATTATAACACCTCGTGTATGGCTCAAGAAAAAAAGGGAATAATTTATCTTATGATGGCGAAAAAGTTTGCTTAGTATAAAATTTTATTATATAGTACCAAGAGAATTCGTGTGAAGTTGAAACTACGCTTTCTAAATGCAAAACATTATCTTTCTTCCACAACTAAAACGTAATACGAAGGTCTGAAGCTAACGAATGACGGCGGAAACATCGGTTAAAAAGAAAAGGAACATTCTTGAATAGCAGCTGTAAAAATGCTTGTGTTTGAAGAATGTGATTATCTCGCTGAAACATAAGAGTCTTACGGCATGTGGGCGTTGTTTTTGCTAAAAACATCCTTATAAAAGCCATTTTTGTGATGTTTCATTGTTCTGCAATAATAATATCTCTTAAAGCCCAAATTTGCTAAAGAAATTCTCTTAAATCCCTTGCGACCTGCTCCAAGTTCGCGAAGTCAGCATTACAGTGCCTGAGTAAATTTCACTTCTCGTGGAGTGTTACGAAATGTAGCACGTCGGCGTGAAAGGGAGAAGTAAAATATCTTGCAGGCTGCATGTCTACACCATTTCATTCACTTGTACAAACAATCAATATTTTTGTCTCTTGAAGAGCAATTTTAGATGTTTGGCTCATCATTCAAAACTGTAATAGAGGAGTTTGAACTCCGCGCTGAATCAAAATATATTTTACAGAATAATCACGGCGACAAGGCAATACAATTTCGCCAAAGCTATTCACTGCCACCCTACAAAACGTCATGGGAACATTAGAATGGGACGACATGGGAGTGAAAATTGACGATCGACAATTAAAATCTTTGCTTTGCTGACGATATCGTTCTCAAAACACTAAACATCAGCCAAGCGGAGCGGATGTTGACCGACTTCGAAAACGCCTGTGGAAAGATAGGTCTTCAACTACATTTAACGAAAACGATGTTCATGAAGAACGGATGGGTTTTGAACGCCCCACTCACGCTTAACGGAACGACAATCTCCGAATGCTCCAGTTACGTCTATCTAGGTCATCAAATCAACATGATGAACGAGCTAGCTCCATGATAACATGATGAGCAAGAGGAAATGATCGGCTTGGGGAACGTTCAAGAGCATTGAGAACGTAGTGAAGAGGAAAAAAGAACATCCGACTCCGTGTCCACCTTTTCGACTCGACGATTATCCCTGCAGCAGAAACCTGGTCGCTACGTAGCAGGATGAAAGATCACTTGGCGTTATTGAAGGCGCAGTTGAAAGGTTGATGCTAGGGAAAATCCCTTATCTCGCAAATGAGAGATAGGATTCAAAGCTTCGACCTACGTCAACGATCGAAATATAGAGACGCCGTTCTACACGCCAAGATATCAAAAATAAGGTGGGCCGGACACGTTATGCGCTTCAACGACAACCGATGGACGAAAGCGGTTACCGACTGGATTCCTCGGGACATCAAGCGCACTACAGAAAGACCACCGACCCGTTTGTCCGATTTCCTCACGAAAGCTATAGAAGAAAGATATGATGCTCAGCGAATCCCTAGAGCAAGGAGGACCCACTAGGCTACTTTTGCACGCGATAGGGAAAAATGGAAGAGTTGCTGGTACAGTCTCGAGTTAATCGACGGTCAACGAGACGACAGGTGATATAGGAATTACGCCTATTGCAAGGGGCCCGTTGAGCTGCAATACAGTTTTAACGATACATAATATCATGGTATAAAAAGTAATGATGACGCATAATTTCACCTCTTGTTTCAGAATGGCGCGGTATAGCTTTGCACAAGTCTGTTCTTTTACGATGGACAGTGAAGAAACGGCCTCATTCGCTGGGCTAGAACTTTGCTTAAGAGTGTTATTATACGCTTGAAAACTTAAATCTCTGGCTTGCTCTAGGTGCATGTTCTGTTGAAAACACCTATTTTAACGCTTTAAAATTCGGGATCATATTAGATTTTACATCGGCAGCGCAATTTTACTATTATTTCGCTAGAAGCGCAAAAATCTTATCAACGTGTAGAGGGAATGTTATAGTATTAGTGTCATGTCTTCATTGTGAAGTTTCTTTTAAAGAGGATGAAAAATTTATAATTGAATAACAAAAATTGCAATTTAGATGTGGTCCGCCAACGTATTTCGATCGACTGATGGCGGGCCACCGCATACATTTTTCACAACTGGAAACACACCGCTACCGTAATTGGCCGGTAAACAAGCTTGCGAAGCTATAGAAAGCATATTACTTTTTCTGTCACTGTGCAGTGAAATAGTGTTCCCAGAAAATAAGCGCATTGGAATCGTGGAAACTTACGATATCGAATGATTACTAATAGTTTGAAGAAAGAGCTCCGTGCTGCGAGATGTGAGCGTGTGAAACACAAACATTTCCTTTTTGCTGAAGCGTTATTGAGAACCTATCCAAAAAAAAAGGTTGCGAATGGCATTTACCAGAGGTTTAAGCTTTCAAATAATTGCTAACACAATTGTGAAAAGCTCTTGTCCAGCGGGAAAGATCGCTTCTTCATACCGTGCCTTCTAACCGAAAAGTATCTATAAATTATTGTATTGTTAAGCAATGCAGTTAGGTAAGAGAGCGGAACCTACTGACAGAAGTTGACTCCATATTTGCTCAATCTTTTGCTTCAAACATGCACGTGAATATAGAAAATTACTCGAGTTGCAGTTCCCGCCGCTGATAAGGAGCTACCACACTGCATCGTTTTTGGTAACACGGTGACTGCCTTGTGCATTGAGAAGAGGCAACAGATGTGTAATATAGGCACGAATATGAAAATTGCATCAATTGACCCTAAGCACATGTCAATTTCAGGAAGTTTTACGGTATGAATTGCTTGCTTTCTTTAACAACTTCGTTCTTCAAAAAAATCTCTGTAGACAACGAACATGATAATGGCGAACTGGTCGAGGTCGATGTGGCACAGTGTAGTAAACAGAGTGGTTCGAATGTTGGCATCGGGTCCGTTTGCGTCACAATTCTCATCGGCTTTTGCAACCGTCGGCTAGAAAGCAAACTCAACTGTTGTGAACCTCGTGGATTGAACTTTACATTCACCTGTTTTTCTTCGCAAATACCTATTACATGTAATGATCCATAAATGGATAGATTTATGTAAGAAATAAAATTCATGCTGCCTTAAATTACGTGAACTACCGTCATTTGCCGATTTAAAATTTGATTCCCAAGAAAATCCGAAAAAATTCTCTGCGTTTACGAATAAAAAATGCTCACTCTCAGACGAAAACTTTTTTAAAAATTTATTCAAATACACTTCAATTCATCAAGAAATGGCTAGTTCCAGAGACATAATACTAACGCATAGCGTTGAGAAAGAAACTACCTCCCCTTGCAAAGTTTTCCATTTCATGGTCTTCCTAACATTCATCACCGATCAATCGTAGCCTCAGATTGCTATCACATAGATTAATTAGCATACGAAGACATCTATGTTTTAAGTGGCAGTCTATGTCTATAGGTTTAGCATTAGACATTTCTCGTGAAAGTGTTTTCGTCACCCACTGGAGAAATCGATCAACAAAAAGAGAGTCTGTAGGAATGTTTAGAGCCTTTTGGAAGTTGGTACGCCAGTGAAAAAACGTTGATAACACAATGTCACGTGCTATCACCATAGATAACGTCTCCCATGCTTGCTAGAAAGTAGTGTTAAATGCGGAGCGCATATAGACTTTTATATTGAAGAGCCTCTAATTTTCCTTACTGTAAGGCTATTTGAGTTTGATTATTCAATGCCACATACATCTTATCCCTTACAGAGGAGCATAGCAGGAATTAATAACCATTGAGGTATGTTAAAATCTGCATAGCCCTGCGGTTCTCTTTAACCACAGATAAGGTTAATTAGGTGAATGTTTCTCAAGCAATGCCCACTCAAAATTTCTGTTTTACAACCACACGAGGCTTTGCTTAGTCCGTGATGATGTCAAAATGGAAAAAAAACTGCAGCAAGAGAATATCGATTGGGGAAAGCTGATCGGAACTTCCACACTAAGGTTGAAACTCCTGCTACTGGACATCCTTCTGCGGACATAATGGAAGTAATCTAATATTGGCGTACTTCATCCTGACTTTTTCGTCTTGGAGACAGTTTATGCATCAGAGTTTTTGATTGCTCATAAGGAACTGTGGTAGGATCAGCGTTTGGAGATTCCTTACCTTACGCGCACTTTACCCACCGTTTCGACTCCTCAACGAGATAATGTGGCACCCTGTCCTAATAGAGTGAGCAACTTGGCATGGGACTCCCCTTCCAACAGACTCTTTTTTGTCCATTAAAAGTTGTCGGCTATACTTGACGAAAACCTGGGAATTACTTTAAAAGAAGCATGCCAGGATCATAGAGAGAGCAAACTGAATCAGCGTTCAACGCCATCAACACACTCTATAATTTCATCGTGTATTTTCCGAACACATGGATATATACGATGCATACACTGCGACGAATCGTACGGAAGAAGTATGAGATCTGGATTTGGTATGCTAACGGGTTCTAAGGAATTACAAGTGCAATTATTCTCCCCATATCCTAGACAAATAGCGCCTCTCTTCATTCGATTTACCCATTCAAAATGTGAGTGCAGAACAATGCATGTCTTATCTGAAGTTGCTTATCTGACAAGGGAGACGAAAAGATCAAGCATGAATGTGCAAGTGTAGCCGAGACATCTTTAGTCATTCTCATCATCAGCACCCCTTGTATCACTTTACCTTTGACTCTATGCAGTCAACAGACAGTCGTGTTTGGATCTATCTATACAAATACTCTTTATTCTGAAGTACTACCTAAGCACTATTACGTAGGAATAACTTTTTTTCAAGCCATTTCTGTACTCTGTATAAGGACATGAATACGCTTGAAACAACACTTGTCGCATGTTCTATATCGTTTCATGCTCCCATCAACATTTGCCCTTGCATGAATCATATCATTACAAACGCATCTAAAGAAATACCGTTCTTGGTGATTGCTCAGGAAAGGTTTTACTTTTTATTAGATATACAGAAAAAATCGTTTTCATTCAAAAATCTGGAATTTTGCTCTTCTGGTAACTCGGAGACCTGCCGCCTTCCAGTTTACCATTTCGCAATTCTCTGCGAACTAAATTACTGCGACCTAATCTTCCAGGACCTTTAACATGATTCATCAAAAGAAGAAGAATTTAAACTGTCAAATTTGGATAAATTTGTCAGATCACAAAACAAATGTAATATTGTTGAAATGCTCACTCGAAAAACGTTGCAATAGTAACGGCAGAGAGGACAGCGACAGATTTCATGCTGAGAGATATTCATTACGATTATATGAATTATCATCGACTGTCAGCAAGATAATCATACAAATGGAAGTGAATAGGAACATGTAACTTACAATTGGAACATAAATTTTTGAACAAAAAAGTACTTTAATCCAATACCTCAACAAGACAGGTGAGGACTCTGATGCAGCCGATTTAATTATCTTCTCTGTCGTGATGTTGGCTCATCGATAATTCATCCAAGAAGCCTTGTCTGGCCTCTTCCAGCTAAAGTAAACTATTTTCCTGGTCTGTAACTTCTGGTCAGTTTTTTATTCCAACAGCAAGATCAAAAATGACATTATATTCTCATAAGAAGTTTAATGAATGGAATTCCGTGGAATTGCCTACATGGACTGCAATTAACATATCAGCTACGACATGGCCTTTGCAGATTCCGCATCCAATGGGGCATTATGGACGACATGACTTTCACTTAACTAAACATACTTGCTCAAAATCAAATACTCCTCGCCTTGATTTCGTAGAAATGGTACTGTCTTCTAGGCTAACGTCAGTCGTAGCGTATGCCTAAACGATTTAGTTTGCTCGTCTTGTTGGAACGATCTCATGAAACTGAAGTATGAGAGAAAATCTCGTCTTCAAAGCTTTATTGATTCTAAAAAGTGTGGGAACTAAATAAAAGGGTTTACAAGAAGTGAATTCGAGCCTGTAAATCTATCTAGATATAGAACGAAAATCTGTTGTTTTGCTAAATCGTTTTTTTACACCCATGCCCAAAAATTTTAGTACTTCTAATATTTCGTGATGGTTCAGGAAGATGTAAAAGGCTTCGCATAGTTGGAGCACTGGGCACATTCTTTGTTGTGGGAGGTATTTACTAGGGTTGTAAAAGAAGTCTGAAACACTTCAATGAGTATGAGATAACTACCATGCATGTCATGGAATATTAATATCTTATGTGGGATATTCTCAATGAAGAACTAGATATTACTCGCCCTTATTTGCACTTTGTTACAAGCCTCCGCCGTGTCCGTTCGACAATACAATCAAAATTGATGTTTTATTGCGTCATTATTGGATAAAAAGGTCTTTCACACAGAGGTACAGTAGATGAGATCAACAGAATTGAAAGCGACGGCACAACAAGCGAATCTGCTGCTAGGCGCTCTTTCAACGCTTCTCAATGCCGCAGATCTTGACCTTGAAGACAAGCCTCGTTCAGGACATCCGATTTGAATAGTTCGATGAAGTTGAAGAGGGTTGTCAAAAGTTTTTGATTCGAAGTCGATGGAGTGGCCATTTCGACCACATCCGAAACTTGACGGACCGGTGGCAGAAAGTCGCGCAGAAAACGATGGCGTCATTTTTGAATAATATTAACGTACGAGCGCATGTGGCGCAGTGGTTAGAGGTGCTCTGCGTCGCACACGAGGTCAGTGGTTCGATCTCGCGCTCATGGCCCACCAAGCCATCCATCCCTCCGGGGTCGGTAAATTGGTACCAGGCAGGTCTCAGGCTTGTCTGGGAGGATAAGCAGCACTGACTCGGTTCAGCGGAAGGCCACCGCGAGTCATTGTGAAGGCCTGGTGTGCATTCAATCACCTCAAACGAAGTTAAAAATTGAAGTCGAATGCATGGCGCATCCCTCAGGGATTGATCAACGCCGAGAGCTTTATCCTTTTTTACCCTTTTAATTATTAACGTTTTTGCTTGGAATCCACGCATGAATTTCCAGTTTTTTACAAGTACCCCTGAACTTTCTTGCCAATCTGAAATTTTCTTTATTCTACACGATTTGGCCTTACATCTACACTGCAGATCTCAAAACTGCATTCGATTCGTTTCCGCTCATCCATTATCCACCGCGGTCTTCTGAATGTTCATGATCAGGTCGGCTGTTGCTTGAGATTGTTCCTTTTTGGTATAACGTTGCTGATCGGTGGTCCAGTTGATTCTACCTGGGGCCCGAATATAGCCCGACTATAGCCCACATAGACTGCGGAAAGCGAAGTTTTCTCAGATCAGCTTAGTACTATTTTTCGATCCCGGAGGAGAAGAGGGATGAGGAAATGGCAACCTAAAATGGTTGCTTGGACCGGTGAGTGGTCGAGAAAGCACCGTGTTTGTAATGGCCCCCATTGATACCATTGGGCCCTACTGATTCGCGATCTGTCCACTTAAAGATGGAAATTTTGTTTTAGCAGCACATGAAATAAAAACCAATGCACATAGTTTGTCGAACTCTTTTAGGAGTCAACCGGCATCCACAACGTCTAAACTATCTGAGCAGCTCCGAACTTCAAAGACTATCTCATCTTTATGATGCATTTGTATTACACATGCATAGCGACACACAGATAGGCCGGTCACATAATAGGAAGAACAGATGACAGATGAACGTATGGTACAGTGGAGTGGACTTCAGAAGGAATGCAAATACGTCCTTGGACCACCCAAACGATATTCGCACGTTTCTGTGGCTAAGGTCGACCATCTGCTCGAAACACATCACAAGCATAAACGGCAGTTGCGCGAGAGAGAAATGAACGGAAACTATGCTGGGCCATTCACTATCATTGAAGACATGTCGACCAGTATTCATTTAGGTAAGTAAGAAAGTAAAGTTGAGCTATCAAGTTCTAGTCGGGCAGAAACTACTATCTTCACGAATGTTAAGAATTTGTTTAAGATGCAACGCACATTGGTGACCTAGTATACAGTCCACGGAAATAGGAACTTGTGATAATCTTACCAGTTCTTCTCTTATTCGTAATTCCTTGACGATTTCGTCACTTCTGTCTTTGCTGTTCGGATCCTTGGCCTACACAAACAAATTAGTCAGTTGCGTTTAAAAAGAAATAAAACCTCCGCATACCTGCATTGCACCGCACCACAAAGTGTTCTTAATCGTACCTCTACTGTGTGTTGTGTGGTGATAACGAGATAATTATCACGATGGATAAACGATATGTTGCAATTTTTCTCAAGTAGTAGAGTCGGCTCATCATAGAAATTTAACTTTACACAGCAAATCATTTGAGCTAGATTTCTTTCATATGGAGTAAGTGTGTAAGACGATCGCTGAGAATAAAGTGATTTAATGACATTCTTTTTATTTAACAGCTTCTAGAAGTGGTATGATGCTTCAAATATGCCCATTGATGTAGAGTGATATTCAAAACTTTTGTGTCGGTAGGGACTAGAACCTGCAACTCACTTTTTTCCGTGAGAGCGTGCTCTATCCGTTTACACTTGACGCCCATTTTACACATCGATCTTTCTATGCTGCAGCGCATCTATCTCGCCAGATTAAGTGATTTGCATATGATTGGTCGCCATTTTCAATATCTACGAGTAAAACGCTTGATTTATTCTAGCGCTCACCTCCTCAAGACAAACATAGTTTTTCCATAACTATTGACAGTTCATCGTTAAATACAGGGTCTCCGCTATGAAATCTCCAGCTTCGAAGTACTCATAAATGCTTAGTTACTCTGAATAAAAAAAATTTTGTTTTACCTTCATAATATCTAGAAATTAGATCTTGTGATTTTTTTCGGGACTAATTGGACCTTTTGCCCCTTTTAGAAAAAAGTTCCCATTTAGAGCGACTTTACGAAGTTTGTAGGTCCACTGGCATTGTGTAAAGAAGCGGGAAACCATTAAGAATTACATGCTCACTTTCATGGATAGATAACTATTAAAATCACTGTAATACCTTGAAGAGGTGCAGAATTAGCTTGAAGCAATAATGTGGATTTAAATGACTTCGCACAAGATTCTGGATCGTCCGAGGATAACTCTTTTGCTATCACCATCACTCTATATTTCTACTTCGCTGTGCCGCGTGATAAAATTTCGCCCAACCATTAATACGTGGAAGAATGCTGAAGATATGATTTCATGCAATATGTTGCTCATTCAAATTTTTCCATCGCTGTTTTTGTGCAAAACCGAATGCCCCTTTGCTAGAAATTGATAGATTGCTGTGGTTCGTATGAATAGCCGAAAGCACTAATTTTTCGTTCTACAGCTTCCTTGTTTAAGGTTCATTAAAGGAACAAAATCACTCTTTCAAACGATACACTTTGGAGGAATTTTTAGAACGGAGTGAGAAATTACACCTTTCATATTACTAGGGTTTATGGTAAAAGCAGGGAGCCGTTCTCGAGTTGCTTGAGAAGCTGGTGGTAATGATTACATGTGCTCATGTAGAATCAATAATGAATTACCCACTGTAATCTTTATTTGTCTCTTACGCAACTTCTAGTTATAAACTTATTCACAAGTCGACAAGATATTACGAGATATTCAAGAAGAGCTCTAGGATATTCAATAAGAGCTTTTTTTCTGAGGCGGAACAAGGGTGATCAACAAATTGATAAAGGATAAAAAGTTAAGCTTTCGCCGTTGATCAATCCCTGAGAACACCCATGCATTATTCTCCAATTTCCAGCTTTGTTGGTGGTAAGTATATGCATTTCTGGCTTTTGGACACTTGTTCGAGGTTTGTGAATGCATTTGTGCCTTTTTCCTTTGACTTGCTCTGGCATCTCGAAATGCTGTTTATTTTCCTGGACAAGCCTGCTACCAATTTTCCGACCTCATAGGAATAAAAAGTATCGTGACGCGTGAGCATGAGATCTAACCATCAACCTTGTGCGCCATGCCGAGCACTTAACCACTGCGCCACTTGAGCTATTTAGAACTGTCATAGGAGACTTGTTCACCTCTTTATGGTAATTCCTATAAGCCAATCCTTCATTTTAAAGGCTCTCTGGAACTAAAACTTACACAGGAGGGCTGGAAGCGCGAAGCTAGACAGTAGCGTGTCGATTATCACGGGATCATGGACGTTTAACCTTTTGTGAAGAACAACAGTGAAGTGTTGTGATAGGGGATCAAATAGTAACCTTGTTCTCGATGGATGACGCAGAGGAGTGAGACATTCCCATGTTGGGGGTTACAGTCGCAGAAGAAGAGGTGCAGCTCGTTTTACGCTGGGGTCATAGTGGGAGAAAGTGGGAGGAAGGTGGAACACACAGTCCACGCTTCCAGCTAAACACGCAGATTTGGGTGTGTGGAAATCAAAGGGTTATTTCCACCCACAACCACCAAGGTGCTTACTTTCTCGGGGTCAAAAATTGGTAAGAGGCCAGTCTAGAAAAAAATTGGATTTCTGTAATCTGAACGTTTTAGCCAGACTATCAAATTTCTGGAAAAAATCAGCACCATCAGCACTCAGCGACATTCATGACAAAACGAATATCTACATGGATCAAGCAAACGCACACGCAAAATCTGTAGACCTTCGTGGATGCTGGATGCGAGGAAAAATTTGGATGAAAACATGCTCCAATTCGCAATGTATATTTCATATTAATAGAAAACTGCCGTATACTTTCTTATGAAATAACTTTTGCTCAGTTGTGCTCCCGTTTCAAAATGCCAGCGAATGAAATCGGAGCTCCAGATAATTACAGTTTCGTAACGGTAGAGTAAGAAGACTTATGGCTAGTCAAGGTATACAAGATTTGAAAGCCCTTTCAATTGATTAGTGATAGTCTAAAATGAAAAATATTTAATTGAAAATTGAAAACAGTTTTTTCAAATCACACGCATTGGCGTAAATACATATCGCTGCGAATATGTTGATGTAAGAAAAACGATTTCATTGAGGTTGTGATCTGCTCGTAAGTCATCAGATAGTACAGCTATATTAGTGACGTCACAAAAAAGTTACACATATAGCGGGTGCAACTAAATGATAAAGTATGGTTCAGAAGTAAAACATTGCAGAAATGTCGAGAACCTATTGCCATATTTGTAGGCACACTTGATCAAATTACCGATATCGAAGCTCGTAATAAATGAAACTACATAAAAGGATGTCAGGTAACTGCACAGTGAAAGACTTGAGGTAGTTGCGGAGGTGACTTGAACTCATGTGCCGTTGATTATGTCTATTATCGCATGTTCCAAGGAACAGTTGTTCTCCAATGTCATACAGGCGTGAAAGAGGTAACTTATATTCGTGCGTCTGGTGCCGATAGCGTCGTACCCTGTACCTCCTGTCTGCAAGAGCAGTTTCTCTAAGGAAGATACGGGCATGATTGAAGGGCGGCTTAGATACAAAACGTCACCTAGTTCGTTGTGAACTAGGCACACTAGGTCGATTTTAAGATTTCTGCACACTTTGTACCCGTCCTACATAACGTCCACGTATCCTCGGCTCCTTCGAATTTATGATGACGGGGCAGATTTTTACCCTACATCCACAGGTAACATGCCAGTCCCTCCTGGGGAGACATAGAGAAGTTTATTCAATTGAGGCGGCTCGTAACCGGCTCTGAATGTACTTCCTAACCACTAAACTCCAAGATTTTGGCTAATCTTCATGAACTAATAGAAGATTTTGCAACCAAAATATCCCATTCCATAGAAATATCACTCACTACAGATGTCGGTTGAGAGAAGGAAAAAGAAATAATTCTTTGACAAGGCATATCACTTGAGCGAAATTATTTGCAGCCACCTTCAAAAGGTTATGTGAATATCTGAATGCGACAGCATGAGAGTGAATTCTTGCTAAGTTACATCATCTAAGCATTGCTGATGACATCATATTACAACACCATTCATCAGGTAAGCAGAGCAAATGTTGACCGATTTCAAGGAAGCTTATGGAAAGATTGATCTCCGAATAAATCTTACAAGACGATGTTAATGAAGACTAGAATGTTTATACATGCAAAATCACGCTTCACCGAAACTGATCTTGGCGAATGCTCCACATGCGTGTGTACAAGCAGTCGAGATGTCAGTATGACGAACGATTAAGTTTCAGAGTTAATCAGGTATAGACAAACCTGGGAAGTATTCAGTAACATTGAGAATGTAATGAAGCAGCTAAAGAACATCAGAATCTGCGCTCACTTTTTCGACTCAATGATTACTTTTGCTCTAGCTTATGCTTTAGAAAATTGATCATTACGTAAGTAGAAAGGAAGATCTTTCAACTTTGTCAAATGCGCAATTGAAAGGTAGATGCAAAGAGTATTCCGCACTTTATAAATGAGGGGAGATATTCAAATGACATCTGGGAACGATGAGAAATCAGTGGTGTCGTTCTGCACGTCAGGCTTCGATGACCAGTCAGACTGTCACGGAATGTTTTGACGACAGCTGATCAACGCCGTAACCGACTGGATTCCTCGGAATGTCAAATGCACAGCAGAGAATTCACCTGGTATGGCGTGACTTTTTCACAAAAAATATAGGAGAAAGATGTGGCACGCATTACAGAATTTCTACAACAAAGAGGACCCATTGAGATTATTTTGCATAATAGAAAACAAGAGAAGGCTCATGGGAGACCACTCGAGTTACTCGATGATCAGTAAGACCACGATATAAGTGATGGAAAGTCATCCGAAATAACGTTGAGAGACAAGTATGCCCTTATGATACCCGGCAAATTAGTTTTGTAAAAGTAGTAGTCAAAATTTGGAGGCTAAGGTATCGTACTGGAAGTCCAGGGTGAATACTACGGTGAAATTGTTCGCTGTTCAGCAGTTCAGCTAAGATGTCACGGAAGTGTTAGAAAACGTAACTGCTTATTCACCCTCCATCATCGTTCACAAGAAATTCATAGCAGGACCTACGATCGTACAGCGCTGACGGTGCTTCCGCTTTGTCATTCATAAATATACAAAACAGACTTTATTACATTTGAAGTCGGAGACTTTTCGCTAATTTTTTGCTAACGAGTGGAGCCTACTGCTTCACGGTGTTGTTCATAAGTTTTCCAAAACATTTTTGATTCGTTGGACCGGCAACGGTCGGTAAAAAGCTTTCAAAAATTCGAGATACAAGCAAGCCATTGTAAATGATCTACAGCAGTTTCATGAACTGGAGAGAGAAAGTAATACAGTTGTCCAATGGCGAAAATCTCGGAATCGCATTGAATACTGTTTTTGTGACAGAACAGTGTTTGCAATGAAACGCTGTTGTGGGTGAAAGAATTTGGATTACTTGAAAGCCATAGGATACCGTGAGTCGTATTGATCTTCTTCCGGCTTTTCAAATGATTTTTTAAAAGAATTCGCAACATTGATGTAGACCATTGAAAAATTCGTATCCGCCACCGGGATACAAATACTTCACTATACGAAATATACAATAACAATTTTGTTTTGACGGCACATTGTGGGGAAGTTGCGGAAAAATGACGACGCTCCATAAACAGCCACCTATGATGAGAAACTAAGCGTTCAAAAGATGAGGAAAGAAGTCTCTGCTCAGCACCACATCACGTCCTCAACAACGGTCACTAAACTTTCCCGTTTTGATGCGTTTCGAATTCATTGAAGCATATTCTCCTATTTCATGGCAGCTTCAAATGCCTTCAAACTGTCTATTCGGACACCCGAATCCTGACACGGTTTCCCTCTAGCTTTATCATTTGGTGGATTTTTATAACATCCCATTCCCCTACCGTCTCTTGACCACTCAGTTGAAATTTCATTGATGTGATTTATTTGGCCATCAGTTGATCTTTCCGTCAGAATAGTTTGCGGGTCTCTCTAAATTTGAGAGGTTTACAAGATTTTTAAAATATCATGGACGCAATTTCTGTTTTTTGGGGATTGGTTGCCAAAATGTCTCGCAACGAGAATTGTTCTTTGTTGTTGTCGTCCTATTTTTCCTTCTCTCCTCCATTCATGCCTTCTTTTACGGATTTCCTCTCAAAATCCAGATGTGATTTCGGTGCTTTGTCGATTGCGAGTACTTTACTAGGTTAAGGAAAAGGGTCCTCGGAATTAAGAGTTTATATATATATATATATATATATATTCAACTGTAAACAACAATAATTATTCTTCAAAATAAAGACCGTTAAATCCACCATTTTCCATCATCGATGTACATTTTCCAGATGTGGCCAAAATATCATTCCTTGGGCTTTGATTTGAAATTCTTGACATGCCTCTTCATCTTAGTCAAATATTTCGAATAGACATCTACGAAGGAAATGTTCGATTGCGGAAGAAATCGGACCATAATCTGACGGCACAGCATCCGGACTATAGGCTAAGTGCGGCACAACTTTGACACTCTCCAATTCATCTAATTTTTCCTTAATCTTCGCTGCGGTGTGAGGTTTGGCACTGTTATGCTGAAACAGCGCGCGCATTCGGCGAGTCAATGTCGAGTACTTTATAACAAACGTTGCAGTTTCTTATGGAAATATCCTAAGAGATATTCAAACAAATTTACAGTAACCCATAATGTGCTCAACAAACATAAAAATTGAATTGTTGACGGTTGTTAAAAAACTTCTTCTCAACCTAATATTTTTGCAAAAGTCGGACTTCTATGTCACAGCACCAGAAATGAGAAGGCAGGATTCGAATTTGAGCCGCACCAGTTAGCCACTTGACGCATTCAGTTGATTTTCCGTTCAAGTAGTCTCTTCCACGCAGCCCATTTTAATCCAAGATTTCAGAGTAATTTTTTCACCTCGGTAACTTTTTTGCACATCGGAATAGCAGAGTCTGTTATGGGATGGATTTTTTCCTGTAGATGGCACAAAATCGGGAAGGGTGTCTTTTGCTCTGAACATCAACTCTGCATAAGGGTGTTAGCAACTGCTCGAAAACTCAAATATTGGGAGCTGCTGAGCTTTTTTGCATAATTATTTCGAAAAAAAAACCCTTACAGAGCTGTAGCATTCAAAGTAAAATTATGTTTTTCAATCGCACCGCGTTTTTATTATCATCACGTTTTTACTTCGGTAGACAAAGCTTTCTCATAACCTACTTATTGATCATCAAACTAACGTAAATCCTATATGAAATGATGAGGAATTTTGTTTTGCTTGCATAGTATGGCGAAGTTGAGAGAAATTGACGACGCTTCATGTACATTCGCCTTGAATAGAAACGTGTAGCATTCAAAGAGGTAGCGAATGTAGCCACAGCTCAGTGTGATATCCCAGGCATTTTTGAAAGCGTTCTCTTCCGTCTCTTCCCTCAGTGAAGTACTAATTCCACTAAATAGATACATTTTTACGCCTGACGACTACGCTTTGCATTTCAGTGTGATGATTTCTATCACCAATTTCAACGCGTTTCCCCCTATTTCTATTCACACTGAATTCTTTCTTGGATACCTGATATCATCTTATACCACATGTATTTCTAAACCTTGAGTGAAATCCTGTCAAGCTTCTCTCATTCTCTCTCAATTAATTCCACTTTTAAAAAAGGGTTTTTAGAGCAGTATTGAAAGAAAGAGCTTTTTATTTTTGTGCGGATCTCTTTACTTCATCAACCATTCGTTTTTTCGTCTTCCTCTTGAACGATAGTGGTTATGCGGGTCTCCTTGAAATCTCGAGCATAGCCTGGTGTGGCATTCCATAGGGCTTTGTTGTTGACTGGTGTAGAGCATCAAGAGATAGAGGAGCTCCTCTCCACACTTACCGCGACGACTGTTGCAGCTACTCAGCCACGGCAAAAGAAAGATCTAGTGAAAACACTGAAAGTGAGGTGAAAAGATTTCTGTTACCCTTTAATTTATGTATAGAACATTTTATAATAGAAGTTGTGCTTCGTTTCTGTCCATCGATATCTTCTCTGACAGAGTTTCTCATAATACTAAATTTGTGACGACGGCGTTTTATTGACTGTAAATTGCCTTATTTTAAGATAGCTAGAATTTTATGACTCAGCTATGCCAGTGAGGATGCAAACAAAATTTATGCCGTAGCACTTACGAAATGGTGCTCCTAGTTAAGTTCTGTTCAGTGACGTTTTCTCTTTTCTCATCCTCAATCAATTTTTGAAGATAAAATCTTCCTCATTAGTCTGCACACAAATGCATGCGGTTAACAGAATCCGTCGTAGATTTTTTTGGCACTTTAATATCCGCCCTTGCAGTGTGCACTTTTTCACTGTCCAGATTTCAGAACTTCTAGCATTCTGTCGTTCTTTTGTCTTCATCTTAAACATCGTGAGATATAGGTCAAGCGCATCTCCTCGCAAACTCAAGCCTGGCTGTGGGGGTTCTATAGAGCGATCGTTGTTGACTAGTGGAGAGTGTTGGGGAAGAGGGTGTGGATCAGTTTCATGCGCGACTTCATAACCACTCAGCCACGACCTCCGTTATAGAAATCAAAGAAAAAAATTTTGTTTTAAAGAAGATAACCTTTACAGCTCGTTTATGATTCAAATTTCCAACGCAATTGTCTCAATGACGTCTTTGACTCCAAGTGCTAAGTGCCATATGCGTTATCGCCTTGATAATAACATCATTTGAGAAAAAGTAGATTGCTTTCAGCCGAGTCTACAGTATTTGCTGTGCCTTTCTGAAGGCTAAAAATAAATAGTCTTTCGACATGGCGAAACTACTGACATTTCTGATCACATTCCTTGTCGCAATGGCGGTAGTGCTGGGATGTGGAATAATGCCACAAGGTCAAGGTAATAGAGAGATTTCATTTTGCATAAAATTTCTCAATTTTGGGCATAAAAATCTGATACTTGATCAGGAACGTTTCTACTTATGGCTATAATTGCCCCAAATCCCAGTCTTTTTCTACTGTGCGAGTTCCAAAACTCTAGAATGCAATTCAGTTTCTTCCTCATGAACGTTACAAAGTACTGATCGAGCACGTCTTCTTGCACAGTCGAGAAAAGTGAGGCTAAGGTGTTTCGTGGGGCGTTCGTCATCAGTTGCAGGAGGATGAGAGATCAGTTCCGTGTCAAGCGCCGACATCACTAGTCAGTACCCCACAGCCTCTGACCGGGAACATTATATATAATAGAGTGATTTAGTTGGGTATTGGTGCGGTTGATGCGCCATAATTGATTTGATTCAGTGTATTTTTGTTGCTACAGTTGATATATCAAACTGAGATGATTCGGTTGGCGAATCTACTGTGTGGCGACTCTGTGGTCGGCTAGTGGTTGTGTTTGTGGATCGATAGTACCGATCGGTTTGGCTGTGTGGGAATTAGATTGACGATATCCCCTCGAGTATTGAATAATAGTTTATAACGATGAGTTAATGTTCCGTTAGCAAATGAGTTCGTCTAAACGAACAATGGGTTTGTATAAACGAGCAAGGTGCTCCGATTAGACCTAAAAATATAAACATTGCAACAACACTGCAAGTGGCAATATATATACACAGTTATTTCGCGATGTTCTGCGACGATTACGAAACAGGAATGCGAGATGTTCTCAAGTGATCAGTGGGTGAGGCCCTAAAGAAGTGGTGGAAGAGTGGTAGAGTTCTACTCGAATGGAAGTGATTAGATCCTACAATAGATGAGTGGCGAAAAGGCAAACAGTAGAAGAGTGGCGAGGAGCTTGTACGACATGAGACGAATGACTGAAAGCAATGGCACGTCAGGATCGATAAAGTACGTAATAGAAGTTAAAAGAACAGCAGGAAAAGCAACAGCACGAAGTAAAAAGTCACAGCAGGAATAGCGGGAGACGTGAAAACTCCAGCGTCAATGTTAGCTCAACATTTCTTAAAATCCGCGGGTACAGTAACAAGTGGCCGCGGAGCACGACGCCAGGCAGGTGGAGAGCGAAGTATCAACATGCAAGCTCCATCATGGTCGCACCGAGGGCGGCATTTAGTGGATTGTCGTAATTGAGAGCCATGGGGAGTTATATACATAGGGGGGAGAAGGGAAATTGTTAAATATGAGACTGGATACTTTGCCCTCGTTGGCAGTCGTGCATAGCTTATTGCAAAGCTGCGCCGCGCGGCACTCAGCATCAATGGTACAACAATTTCAACGACAAGGATCTACTACTGATCACTAGAAGGCAAGTCATTGAATACCTTCTCCGTATGCAGACACTCAACCGATAAAGCTGTCTCCGTGAATCAGTCAAGAAGAACTCAACTCAGACATCCGTGTTATACTTCCTAGGGTCAGTGTTATTGAGGTGACAGTCACGAACCGAAAAGATGTGAAAATAACAACAAAGCAGTGCGGGAGTTGCTCTTAGTGATACTCTCAGTCAGTTATCGTGAACTCTCCCATCTTAAACGTATCGACGAAAAATTTTAAATTGTAGATTAAAAAGAGAAAAAAACCAGTTCTAGAAATACACATCAAGAGGAATAATTTAATTTCCGCACTCTGCAGAACAAAACCTACAGAATTTCGTTGCAGCAATGACAAGAAACTTTACTGTGAGCGGCTTCAAATTACCAACGGCCATGGTTTTCACTGCGTCACCTGGCGCCTTTGCTCAGCTCCCTGGTGGAATTGCAAGTACTTCGGATGGTGCTAAGTCATTTGTATCTCGTCTTGTGATGCAAGCAGTAAGTTCACAACCGTGAGGTTATGGATATATGTAGCGCGATTCATGTAGAGCAAAATAAATGACTTTTGTCAGCATTATAATTGGCATAGTTTATCAAAATAACCTAACATATCTGGCTTGAAGACGCTTTCATAAGAACCTTAGTAAATAGTGAAAGAGTTTGTTCTTCAGATCATTGATGTTCTTGAAAGGCAAGGTCGTAGCGCAGGTCTCTCTGATGTTTATAATCTCAGGCATTTTGAATCAGCTCACTGTTCAAATCAGTTATGATCCTTTGGAATGCAAGACTGTGACTGTTAACCCACCAACAAATAATGCATGTAAGTCTTCATTCTACATCGGCTAATAAGGATATGAATTTGTACTAAAGCGTGTTTAGAATGACTACATTGTTCTTAATTCTTTTACGAAAATCATTGTGGAAGTAAAGATGAGTTAACAGGAGAAAATAGACTTGAAATCCCTAACTTTTTTTTTAAATTTTTGAATGTCCTAGTAGTAATGGATCATATATTACGTTTCTGTACAACTATTGCAGCTGCTTCATTGATATCAATCTAAAGCGTCATTGATGAGTCTGCTTGGTGGTAGCGGACCTGTTTGTTTCGTAAGCATAAAGCTCTTTTTCAATCTCGATCGTGCAATTCTTCTAAGTCCAGGCAAATAGTACCAGACATTTTTGAGAGACAACCGACAAATGTGGCGCTAAAGCTACAACGATTGAGGATCACCCATCTAAAGCTATACCAGTATTACATGAGAAATTGACTAGCCTGGCAGCCAACGACATCCTTGATAAAGAGAAAAACCACAGGCATTGGCCGAAATCGGATATAAGACTGTAAACTGCTGTCGGTGATGTATCAAAAAGTGGCCAGTAGTGCATTTGCGGACTATCCAACTTAAACCTTGCATTATTTGCCGGCGTACCATTCTTCCCACGTAAGACGAAGAGAGTGAGAAGAAGAAAAGGGTCAAATCTAGTAGCGAAATTCTTCGTCGGCGAAGGTTCTGATGAAGTGAAATCTGTGAAGAAATTGATACAAAAGCGGTAGATGAGGCTAGCAAAGTTTTCTGGACTAGATCCGAATGCCACGAAAAAGGTAAAAGGCCTATACTTTACCATTTTCTATCCAAATCCACATAACATTTTCACCCCAAGCGTTGTAAGGAAAGCGGCATCGTGACGTCGCTCGCGCGGTAGTCGACGCGATCAATTTTGCATTGAAGCACGTAGTCTTCCAGTGCTGTAGCTTCATAATAAATTCAGACCTTTTTCATCATTAAAAGGAGAACGAATTTTGTCATTACCAAAGGAGAGAATTCGATTAAGGAATTTCAATTAGACAATATCTGGTGAAATATGCCAATGCGATCAGAAAACGATGACTTGTTCATAAAAAGTGATAGTGCACATTGCAATGCGATGCTTCTTCATGAATAACGCAAAGAAACTTTTTATAACTAGTGTACTTTAGGAAATTGAACTTCTACAGAGTTGTAGAAGAGGCATTGCTCTATTGTTTTATGGGCGTTAGCCCTAAATATCCCCGATTTTTTGAAGGGAAAAACAACATCCTCAAAAAAAATCATGTTTCGAACTGTTAATGACCAGTACTGTGCCATATTTAGTCATGTATCAATCACAATTATCTTTGGTTTCTAATGTTAAAACATCCACCTATTTACATTGTCATAAATAGATATATTATCACCATTCTACGCTTCTAAATCAAACATTGTGACATAAATCTTTCAATTTTGTTATCCTATCACTTAATTCAATCGCCAAAAGTTGTCACAGTGTTTGAATTGAAAAGAAAGAAAATGAACGGTTTGTGAAGAACGGTTCCACACAATGCCTTCCACGTGAGCCTTCCACGCAATTCATAATGAAAGGTGAAAACTTTCAGGGCAATTTGATGATCTTTTTACTTAAAAAGCGTCCGTGTACCTCTCTCCAATAAAAATTCATCTTCTTACAATTCCAAAGACCGGCTACCTATTAACCTCTGCATGCTTCAGTGATTCTATTTTCTTTCTAAGCCAGACACGAACTGATGTAATAATCTTTATTCAAGCAGCTGACCTTTCGGCATTCGCCTTCTTCAGAGCCTGGAAAGGTCAAATTGTCCGCAATCCAATCAAACGAACACCTTCATTACTCCTTTAGAAAAAACCACCAGACCTAGACTTCAATCGCATCAAGCACAAAACCAACTTTCAACGTACCCACCTCTTTTATATATGTTCTACTGAATGTCTTGAGTGGAGATCACTAGAAGAAGGTCTCATAGGCTCGCAGTACACCTCACCCAGCAAAACAACACTCTTGTATACTGACTAATATCCCGAGTGATAACGAGGCATTCTTCTCTGCGGTTCATAGTTTAGTTTTGTCGCAGGTAAGAATGCCTCGTAATCACTCGTGATATAAACTAGTAAATAAGACTGCTGTTTTGGTGGGTGAGATGTATTACGAGTCTTTGTGAGTTGATTTTGAGCACAGCCTCGGAATCGTGAAAACTTACGATATCGAATGATTACTACTAGTTTGAAGAAAGCTCTATCCTGCGAGATGTGCCCATAAAACACAAACATTTCCTCTTGCTGAAGCGTTGTTGACAAATTATTCAACGAACGGTCATGAACGGCACTAGCCAAAGATTCATACTTTCAAATGATTACACTATCTCTCTTGTGAAAAGCTCTTGCCCAGCGGGCGAGATCGTTTCTTCACCCGTGCCCTACAACGGAAAAGTACTTATAAATTATTGCATTGTTATGCAATGCAGTTAGATAATAGAGTAGAATTTATGACGATTGATCCCGTATTTGCTTGACCTTTTGTTTCAAACAAGCTTTGGAATATAGAAAATTATTAGAGTTGCAGTTCCCGTCGGTAATAACGCGCTACCAAATTGCATCGTTTTTGGCAACACAGTGACTGCCTTGTGCACTGAGATGATGCAGCAGATGTGTCATATAGGCATGAATATGAAAATTGGACCAATTGACCCTAAGCACATGTCAATTTCAGGAAGTTTTACGGTATGAATTGCTTATTTTCTCTAACAACTCCGTTTTTCAAAAAATCTGTGTAGACAACGAATATCATTATGGCGAACTGGTCGAGGTCAACGTGGCAAAGTGTAGTAAACAGAGTGGTTCGAGTACTGGCATCCGGTCCATTTTCGTCACAATTCTCATCGGCTTTTGCAACTGTCGGCTAGAAAGCAAGCTGAACTGTGAACTGATTGGATCAAACTTCATGTTCATATGATTTTTCTCCGCAGGTACCTGTTACATGTAATGGTCCATAAATGGAAAGATTTATGTAAGAAATAAAATTCATATTGCTATAAATTACGTGACTACCGTTATTTGCCGATTGAAAATTTATTTCTCAAAAAAGTGCGAAATATTTCTCTGCGCTTCCGAATAAAAAATGCTCAGCCTCAGACAAAAATTCTTTAAAAATTGCATTCAATTGCACTTCATCAAATAATGGCTATTTCAAGAGACATAATACTGAAAGCATAGCGTTGAGAAATAGATGCGTCAACTTGTAAAGTTTTCCATTTCATGGGCTTCCTAACCTTCATCATCGATCAATCCTAGCCTTATATTGCTATCACATAGATGAATTAGCAGACGAAGACATCTATGTTTTAGTTCTAGTTTATGTCTATATGTTTAGCATTAGCATTAAATAATTCT
Source organism: Parelaphostrongylus tenuis (assembly GCA_019055375.1). NCBI lineage: Eukaryota > Metazoa > Nematoda > Chromadorea > Rhabditida > Metastrongylidae > Parelaphostrongylus > Parelaphostrongylus tenuis. Next base: position 72,983 of record JAHQIW010005314.1, read on the forward strand.
CGTGAAGGTGTTTTTGTCACCCATTAAAGAAATCGATTAACAGAGATAAGAGTTTGTAGGAACGTGTAGAGCCTTTTCGAGGTTGGTACGCCAGAGAAAAAAATGTTGATAACACAATATCACGTGCTATTACCATAGATAACGTCTCCCATCATTAGTAGAAATTAGTGCTGAATGTGGAGAGCATATAGACTTTTTTTTGAGTAGACTCTATTTTACCTTCCAGAGTGACCATTTAATTTTGATTATCAATATCAAATACATCTTATACCTTACAAAGAAGCATGGCAGGAGTTATTAACCCTTAGGGGATTTTAAATCTGTTTAGCCCTACGGTTCTCTTTATCATGGATATGGTTAATTGGGTGAGTTTCTCAAGCTCTTTAACATGGAATAGCTTAATCAGGTATATGTTTTTCAAGCAAAGCCCACAAAAAATTTCTGTTCAACCACACGAGGCCTTGCTTAGTCGTGATGATGTCAAAATGGAAAAAACCACTACCAGAACATATCGATTGGGGAAAGCTGATCAAAACTTTCACACTGTAGTGACTCCTTCTACTGAACATCCTTCTGCGGACACAGTGCAATAATGGAAGTAATCTAATATTGGCTTACCTCATCATGACGTTTTCATCTTGGCGACAGTTTAGACATCAGAGTTTTTGATTGCTCACAAGGAAATGTGGTAGGATCAGTGTTTGGAGATTTCTTGCATTACGCGCACTTTACCCACCGGTTCGACTCCTCAACGAGATAATCTGGCATTCTATCATGATAGAGTGAGCAACTTGGCATGGGGCTTCCTTCCAGCAGATTTGCTTTGTCCAGCAAAAGTTGTTGGCTATACTTGACGAAGACCTGAGAACTACTCTAATAGAGGCATGAAAGGATCATAGAGAGGGCAAACTGAACCAGTGTTTAACGCCATAAACAAGCTCTATAAATTCCATTTTATATTTGCTGAACACATGATTATATCCAATGGATACACTGCAATGAATCGTACGCAAAAAGTCTAGGATCTAGATTTTGCATCGCAACAGGTCTATAGAAAGGATAGGACTATTATCCTGCCCATATCCTGGACAAATAGCGCCTCCCTTCATTCAGTTTACCCATTTAAGATGTGGGAGCATAACGATACATGTCTCATCAGTAGTTGCCCACCTGACAAGGGAGACGAAAAAATCAAGCATAAATGTACAAGTGTAGCTAAGTCATCTTATTGTCACTCTCTTCAACAGTAGACCTTGTATTACTTCACCTTTCACTCGATGCAATCAACAGATAGTCGTGTTGGAATCTACTTATACAAAAACTCATTATCACTGATGCACCATGTAAACATTATTACGTAGGAGTAAAATTGTTTCAAGCGTTTTCGTGTACTCCGCCAGTATGACGACATGAATATGCTTGGAACAACACGTATAGCATGTTCTACATCGTTTCAAACGCCCATCAACATTTGCCTTTTATGAGTCATATTATTACAAATGCATCTAAAGAAATAATGTCCTCGGTCGATTGCTCAAGAAAAGTTTTGCTTATTCAAAGATATACCGAAAAAATTGTCATATTATAGACACGGGTTTTTGCTTTTCTGGGAAGTCAGAGATCTGTCGCCTTCTAGTTCACCATTTCGAAGTTTCTCTGCGGTCTAAGTTGCTACAAAGGCATCTTCCAGAACCTTTGACATGATCCATCAAAAAAGAAGAATTCAAACTGTTAACTTTAGGTGTATTATTGTTGAATTACTCACGCAAAAGACGTCGCAATATAGCGACGGAGAGGACAGCGACAGATTTCATGCTGAGAGAAATTCATTAGGATTATATGAAATATCATCAACTGTCAGCATGTATGTAAAAGAAAAATATACAAAATGAACTGAATAGGAACATATAGCTTACAGTACAAAAATAGATTTATGACAAAAGTACTATAATTCAACACCTCGACGAGACATATGAAGACTCTTGATGCCTCCGAATTAATGATCTTCTCTGTCGTGATGTCACTTCCTTCAGATGATTCATCCAAGAAGCATTGTCTGGCCTTTTTCCAGCTAAGCTATGCTGTTTTATTTCGGTCTGAAACTTCTGATCAGTATGATTTTTAAGATTAATAATGACATTATTTTCTTGTAAGAAGTTTAATGAACGGAATTCCGTGGAATTGTCTACAGTGGATTGCATTTAACATATCAGCTACGACATGACCTCTGTAGATTCCACATATAATGGGGCATTATGGCCGACATGACTTTCGCTTAACTGAACATACTGTTCAAAACCAGGTACTTCTCCTCGCCTTGATCTCCAAGGAATAGTGTTGTCTCTTAGTCTACCGACAGTCTTAGCGTATGTCTAAACGACGTAGTTTACTCGTCTTGTTGAAACGATCTCATGAAGCTGAAGTATGAGAGAATATCTCGTCTTCAAAGTTCTATTGATTTCAAAAAGTGTGCAAACTAAGTGGTAGGGGTTTCAAGAGATTAAATCGCCCCTGAAAAAAAATCGAGCTTGAAGTTCTATCTGAGAATATGATGAAAACCGTTCTTTTGCTGAGTCGCTTTCTTGAAACCGATGCTTTCAATACTTATAAAATACAATGATGATTTAGGAAGATGTATAAATTTATGGATAAATGAGGCGCTGGGCAAATTCTCTGTTATGGGAAGTGTTCACCAAGGTTGGAAAAAAGTTGTGAAACACTCTAATGTCAAACGATACAATCGAAGTTGTTGTTTTATTGCGTCATTATTGGACAAAGAGGTCTTTCACAACGAGCTACAGTCGATGAAATCAACAAAATCTAAGGCCAGGGCACAACAAGAAAATCCGCTGCTGGGCGCTGGTTTCAACGCTTTTCAATGCGCAGATCTCGACCTCGAAGACAAGCCTCGTTTAGGACATCCGATTTGAATCGTACGATGAAGTTGGAGAGGGTTGCCAAGAGTTCTTCGATTTGAATTCGAAGGAATGGCCATTTCGATGAGTTCCAACACTTAGCAGACCGATGGCAGAAAGTCGCCCAGAAAATGACGGCCTCATTTTTGAATAATACTTATTAGCGTTTTTGTTTGGAATTTGTTTTGAATTCGCGCATGAATTTTAAGTTTTTTACAGGTGCCCCTGAACTTTCTTGCCAATCTAAAGTTTTTCTTCACTCTACACGATCTGTCCTCACTTCTACACTGCAGATCTCAGAAATACATTGAATTCGTTTCCGCTCATCCACCATCCACTACGGTCTTCTAACTGTTCATATTCAGACTCGCCTGGTGTTTGAAAATTTTCCTTTCTAGTTGAACGTTGTCGATTGATGGTCCAGCCAATTCTTCCTGAAGTCGGGAGATAGCCTGGCTAAAGCTCACATAAACTGCGGAAAGTGAAATTTTCTCAGATGAGCTTAGTACTATTTTTCGACCCCAGAGGGTGAGAGGGATGAGGAAGTAGAAACCTAAAATGGTTGCTTTACCCGATGAGTGGTCGAAAAGCACCGTGTTCGTAATGGCCGGTATCATACCGAATCTACTACTGTTTTATCAACCTCGCGTCAGCTAATCAAGATAAGTTTTCTCCATTTCAGTATCAATACCGTTGTCTCTCTGCCCTATTGATTCGTCATCTGTTCATTTAGAGATGAAAATTTCGTTTTAGCGGCACATGGAACGAAACCAGTGCACATAGTATGTCGAGCTCTTCTAAAAGCAACTAGCATCCACAACGTCTGCGCAGCTCCGATCTTCGAAAACTATCTTATCTTCATGATGCATAAGCATACACATATATAGTGACACACAGATGGGTCGGTCATATAATAAGAAGAACAAATGACAGATGAACGGATAGTACAATGGAGTGGGCTCCAAAAGAATGTAAGCACCATCTTGGAAGATTACCCAAAGAATGTTCGAACGTTTTTATGGCTAGCGTTAACCATCTGCTCGAAACACATCACCAGCATAAACGGCAGCTGCACGAGAGAAAAAATGAATAGAAGCTTGTCTGGTGCCCGCATTACCACTGAAGACGTGTCGTCCAAGTATCCAAGTAGGTAAGTGGAAAAGTAAAGTCGAGCTTTCATTATTATTTGAGCCTACTTGTCATGTGGTCTGGTAAGGGCTCTTGTACAGCCCGGTACACGTGTAAATACCAGCCAGCGAGCAATTGAGTGCGCAAACGCTCTGTGTTAGGTGAAAATTTCGCTTGACATAGAGTGTAAAACATTCGCCTTTGATAACTCTCTGTAGGAGCAGAGCCCCCGAGAGAGCTGACTATAAAAATATTGAAAGACGACGGGTTTTTGCCCGACTGACGAGTCTGTGAGGACGAAACACGTGTACCAGGCTGTACAAGAGCCCTAACCAGACCACATGAAAGTTGGCTTAAATTATATGAAAGGATTCAATGAAATTTGAGCGTGGTCTTAATAAAAAACTCGAAAGTAAGGTAAAATTGAGCTGTCAAGTTGTACTTGTGGAGAAATACGGTCCTCAAAAATGTTAAGAAATTTTTTAAGATACGACGCACAGTGACAACCTAAAAAAAATTCTTCTCTTAGTCGTTATTTCTTGACTATTTTCATCACTTCTGTCTTTGATGTTCGTGCCTCTGGCCTACACAAAAAATTAGTCAGTTGCAATTAAAAGAAGATAGAACGACCGCATAACTGCATCGCACCGCACCACAAAGTGCTTTCAATAGTACCTCTACTGTGTGGTGTGTGGTGATAACGAGATAATTATCACGATGGATAAACAATATGCTTTAGAGCCCTGTTTGACAGACCACTGACATGCGTGGCTCAAAAATGATTGCAAGGCATATTGAAATTTGAGCTGTAGTCTTGAGAAAACACTCGAAACGAAGGTTATGATGTAATGAATATACTAGCCACGAGCATTCGAGTGTGCAACACTCTGTGTTTGGTGAATTTTTCACTGGGACATAGAGTGTAAAACGTTCGTCGTCGCTAACTCTTAGTGAGGGGACTGGACCAGCTACAGAGATTAGCACAAGACGAGAAAGGATAACTGCCCGGCTGACGAGATCGCACGATTGAAACACGTTTATCGGGCTCTATAAGTCACCCCTGTTTGACATACCATTGACCTGCGCGGCTCAAAAATGATTGCAAGGCATATTGAATGTGCTTTGAATTTCCTTAAGTAGTACAATTGGCTCATCGCAGTAATATATACTTCAAGACAGTTAATCGTTTGAGGTACATTTCTCCCATGTGGAATAAGTCTAGAGACGATCGTTGAGTGTAGAGTGATTTGATGAAATTTGTAGTTAACCTCCTCTAGCGGTCGTATGATGCTTAAAATACACCTATTTTTGTAGAGTGCTGTGCGAAACTTTCGCATCAGGAGGAACTAGAACCCGCACCTCCCTCTTTCCAGGAGCGCGTGCTCTATCCGTTGCACTACTGACGCCCATTTTACACATCTATCTTTCTACGCTGCAGCGCATCTATCTGTCAGATCAAGTGAAGTGCATATTGATTGGTCACCATATTTTCATATCTACAAGTAAAACGCTCAATTTATTCTAGCGCTCACTCCTTAAGACAAACATAGTTTTCCCATGACTATTGATAGTTCATCGTTAAACAACGGGTCTCATCAATAAAATCTCCTGCTTTGAAGTACTTATAAATACTTAGCTCTTTTGAATAAACGAATTTTGCTTACCTTCATCAATATCTAGGAATGAGATCTGGTTGTGATTTTTTGGGACTGATTAGACCTTTCGCACTCTTCTAGAGAAAGTTCCCCATTTAGAGCCTGACTTGAAGAAGTTCAAAGGTCCACTGGCATATTGTAAAGATGCAGGGAGCCATTAAGAAGTGCATGCTCAAGTTTATGGAGAGATAATTATGAACATCATTGTATCATCCATGAGGAGGTGCGGGTTGGCTTGCCGCAATATTGTAGTCTAAAATGACTTCGCACAAGACTCTGGATCGATCGAGGATAACTCTTTTGCTATTACCATCAGTGCATGTTCCTACTTCGCCGTGCTGCATGGTGAAGTTCCGCCCAACCATTAATACGTGGAAGAATGCTGAAGATCTGATTTCATGCAATATGCCGCTCATTCAAATTTTTTCTATCGCTGTTTTTTGTGCAAAACCGAATACCCACTTTGCTAGAAATTGATAGATTGCTGTGGTTCGTATGAGTGGCCAAAAGCACTAACTTTTCGTCCTACAGCTTCCTTGTTTGAGGCTGATTGTTGGAACAAATTCACTCTTTCAAGCGATACACTTAGGAGGATTTTTGAGAACGGAAAAAGAAATTTTGCCTTTTATCCTACGAGGGTTCATGGGAAAAGCAAGGGAGCCGTTCTCGAGTTGCTTGGAAAGCTGGTGGTATGATTACATGTTCTCATAAAGAAAATAAATATTGTATATCTTTATTTGTCACATACGCAACTTGCAATTATGGACTTATCTATGAGAATTTCAACAAGATACTATGAGATAATCAAGAAGAGCTCTAAGATATTCAATGAGATCTGTTTTTTTCTGAGGCGGAACAAGGGTGATCAACAAATTTATGAAGGATAAAAAAGAAGCTTTTGCCGTTGAACAATCCCTGAGGATACGCCATGCATTCTTTTTCACTTTCCAGCTTTCTTTGGATGAGTGAATGCACTTCTGGCTTTCGGGCCTTTGTTCGGGGTGAGTGAATGCATTTGTGGTCTTTTTCCTTTGACTTGCGCTGGCCCATCGAAATGCTGTTTATTTTCCTGGAGAAGCCTGCTACCAATTTACCGACCTCGCAGGGATAAAAAGCATCGTAACACGTGAGCATGGGATTGAGCCAGCAAACTTGTGCGCGACGCGGAGCACCTCTAATTACTGCGCCACATGCGCTAATAAAAATTGTCATAGGAGACTTTTTCTAGCTCTAAGGTAATTCTTATAAGCTCTTTGCAGTAAAACTCACACAGGAAGCCTGGATGAGGGTAGCGTGGTGGTGTAAGTCGATTATCACAGTAGCCGCAGTAGTTTTAACTTTTGTGAAAAAAAAAACATGAAGTGTTGTAGTGGGGGACCGAACCAGTAACCTTGTTCCCGACGCATGGCACAGAGGAGTGAGACATTCACATGTTGGAGGTTATAGTCACAGAAAAGGAAGTGCAATCCATTTCACGCTGGGGTCAGATGGAAGCAAGGTGGAGCACTCAGTCAACGCTTGCCAGCTAAAAACGCAGATTTGGGTGTGTGGAACTCAAAGGATAATTCCACCCAGAATCACCAAGCTTCTTACTTCTCCAGAGTCAGAAAATTGGTACGAGGATAGTCTACAAAAAGTGACTCTCTGCAATCTAAACGCCTCAGTGACGCTATCAACTTTTTAGAGAAAATCAGCACCATCAGCACTTAGCGACATTTATGACAAAACGAAAATTCTCATGGATCAAGCAAACGCACACGCAGTTTGTAGACTTTCATGGATGTTGGATACGAGGAAAAATACGAATGAAAAAATGATCCAATTCGCAAAGTATATTACATATTGACAGATAACTGCCGTATCCTTTCTGATGAAATAGCGTTTGTTCAGCTGTACGCCTGTTCAAAATGCTAATAAATGAAATCAGACCTCCACAAAATCAGAGTTTCGTAGCGATAGAGTAAGAAGACTAATGGCTACTGAAGGCATACAGGTTCTAAAAGCTCCTTTAATTGATTACTAATGGTCTAAAATAAAAAATTTTGGTTCAAACTTGAAAGCGGTCATTTTCGGATCACACGCATTGGATACATATCGTGGCGAATGTGCTGATGTAAGAAAAAAAATTCCATTGAGACAGTTGGTCTGTACTTGTTAGTCATCAGATAGTACAGCTATATTAATGACCTCACATAAAAGTTACACATATAGCGGGTGCAACTAAATGAAATAAGGTTTTCAGAAGCAAAACATTGCTGAAATGTCAAGAACCTATTGCCATATCTATGGGCAAAGTTGACCAAATAACCGATACCTCAGCTCATAATAAATGAAACTACATCAAAGGATGTCAGGTAACGGCACAGTAAAAGACTCGAGGTCGTCGCGAAAAAAAGGAGTATGCTCAACGCGCATAATTACGCAAGTTCATTGATGCATAAGAGTTCATAGATTATTAATATTAGTCTATGCACTTTCTGATTATAGTAGTGAAAATAGGAGCCTTTTTCTCATTACACATACTTATCGATAATAAAGATCTACTAGCAAAAGATAATAATAATATGCTGCATAGACAGTGCATAGTGGTAAACCGGAGTTTTCCACATCGGCCAGCCGGCTACAGTACCTCACACAATTGGCCGTTCTGCTCGCACAACCGGCAACTGTCGCCCGCACCAGATGGAAAGTGTTGTCCACTACTCACAACGCAAAGAGTGGATGTAGGGAAAGAAGTGTTTCCCACAGTAGCTCACCAGTGAGTGCAGACAAACTATTCATAGGCTAACACAAATAAGAATCCTAGAAAGAGTAACATCCACAACAATCACTATCAAAATCAACAAGAACTATGGACGCTTATGGAGCTCGCCTGCAACTTCCATCTCTTGAGTCTCAATTCATCTCTTCTATGGAAACTTGTTCCTCATTACACTTTACAACTACATTACAGAGACATACTCTCCATTAACTCCATATGTATGATGTGGAAATTTACCCCTCATTACACTTTGCATTTGTAATACAGAAATCTTGCTCTTCATTACACTTTACATGTATAGTAGAGATGCGTGCTCCTCATTATATTTATTACTGCATTATTGCTTCTCTCTGATAATTTGAACTATTGATCGCGTAGTATTTACCTAAGTTCTATGTAACTCCATCGACATCGTTGCCTTGTTATTGACGTATTATAAAGTGCATACCAATTTAATTACTCAAGTTTAAGGTCGTGTAGACTTTCCTATCGAATAGTCTCTATTTGCTCTCCCACACGACTTCTTGACCTCGATAACTCGATAGACAATAACAAGTTCAGTAGTCATATGTCGACCAGTACACGAAACAAGCAACTGCATACGCACTCAAAAAAAGGTCAAAAGCTAACAACGAACGATCCGTGATGTGCATTTGGATGTGTCTAGGGTGAAGCACGTTCGGCGTGACTAACCAATCGAGCGATCTACTCGGCACCGGCAGCCTTGAGACGGACCGTCGACGGCGGCAGTGACCATCGAGTGCTCACACTGAGGGCATGCTTCTCTTATTCCGTCTTAATTTTCTATTTAACTAAATTGTCCTATTTCTCGTCCTATCATTTAGGTTAATTTCCTTACCTTCACAATATATCATTTGCTTAGCCACTCCCTAATTCATTTCAGGTCTACAATTTTGCTAGATGAAGTAGAGACAAGGCTATATGTGTATTTTGATAGTTGAGTGTCCGCGATCGTTCTCATCCCTGGGACATGAGCTGCTTAGTCATGTTCTTTTGAATGCCGTATTTGTGTAGAGCAGCGAAATGTTGGGCCTTAAACTTACTGGACATTTCTATTTTCAATTACACGGTTTCGTACAAACTGGTGGTAATGAGTCAATGTTAGAGAAGTTGCAGAATAATCATGGTTTTGTATATAGTTTTGGGCTGCACGCACATTACTGTTTTAATGTTACTGATACTTTAGTGCTAGTGCTTGTTTGTGTTGTAACTATCATGATCATTATTATGATAATTTGAATACCTAAGTTTGAGTTGCACGGTCGTACAAGACCTCCGAAACACGCGTGTGT
>JAHQIW010005315.1:0-48072 GCA_019055375.1 Parelaphostrongylus tenuis
GACGCAACAAATTGCACCGCCCCCGGAGCGACTATCATATTGGACAGTTGGAAGGTTTACAGTCTGATTCAGAACCAAGAGGACAAGGAGTATGAGCTATACCGCGTCAGCCATCGCCACCACTTCGTCGACCTAGAGACTGGTGCCCATACTCAGACATCGAAAGCATATGGAATCAAGCCAAACGACGCAACAAACGGCAGTGTGGGACAAGCCGCACTCTCCTCGACACCTTTCTGGCAGAGTATGCTTGGCGACGCATGGTCAAAAGTCGGGGTCGTGATCCATTCGAGACACTTCTCGAGGACATGGCGATGTTCATGCCACCGGAGAACAAAGCCTAATTGATGCTGATTTTGATTTATACGTTTAGATGGTAAGAATAAAGACAGCTGATAACACATTGTCTAATTTTTGTAGTAAAATATGTTTAGAAAGGCGGTAGGATTTCAGAAAGATCCAAACTTGCATATTTCAGCTCTATCTCGAAGGTTTTTTTTCTGTTATAAGGGAACAAAGGAATATTCGAACTCATTCGCTGCTCAAGAACTTTTCATCGGAGTGTTAGCAATCATTCAAAAGCTCAAATCTCTGGCTAACTCCTGCATAGCCTGTTATTGAAAAAGTCTGCATTATGACCCTGAAATGTCCAAAATATGATAACGTTTCACACGACCACGCGTTTTTCTTACTTTGTTTATATTTTTCTGGACAAAACTCTTCTGTTAGTACTCTTGCGATAGCATAAGTCTCAACAACTCAAAATTATGTCTGCTTTTTGAAAAAGCTTTTTTGGTAGCACTTTGTAAGGACGAAAGTAATTATGTTTTATACCATGCGGGACAGAGCTCTCTCTTGGCTACTGGTTATCATTCGATTGCCTATTTCAAGAATTTCAAAGCTGTGCTTACTTCCTGGAAAAGACCGTTTCACTGCAGTGTAGCACGGAAAGTACGGTCGAGCTTCACATTTTTGGCGACCTTGTTTGCCGGCTAACTCACTGTAGGGGTGGAGAGGGCAAGGCGATCGGTCATCGGCCTACCTATTTAATATGTGAGCTGCAATTTGTTATTCAATTGGAAACTGTTAATCTGCTTTGAAAGCAACTCCAGATAAAATTATTGACTCAGATACTTCGAGATTCTCAGCGCGTTCACATTCTTCTCGTGCTTTTAGCGAGTTATACGCTTGACAAAAATGAAGGCGCGCGACAGGTGCGAAACATTATTTTATACTCGATGCTATAGCGCTATAAAAAACTTTCGAACATCGACTGCGTATTAAACAGAGATTTAAGCTTTCGAATGATTACTAACACCTCCATGAAAAATTCTTGTACAGCGAATACGGTCGAATATTCATTTGTTTGCTTATAACAGAAATAAACCTTTTCGATTTTCTTAAGTCAAAAAGCTGGAAGAATCCATGAATGTTTGGTTCAAAGACTGATATTTTATTTTATCTATCTAAATTTGTAAGTTGGTTATAGTTCTTTGAGCCCAGTACTTATGTTCTTTTTTCATTTCGTTGCTTCAGCTTGCTTATTGTACATGAGAGTAACTGAGGATGCAGGAATTCGTCCAGCAAAAGGCGTTTACCAGGATACCATTTTTGTCTTCAGCTGCAGCACTTCTGCTGGATAAGCTAGAAACAAAGATGTACACATCAATTTTCTGAAATGTATTCATTTTAGATTTCAAACATACATAATATGGTCTTCTATAAACTTGCAGAGTGCCACTGATTTTCTAGAATATTAACACTGTAATCATTATTTGAGCCAGCATGTCATGTGGTTTGTTGAAAGGGCTGACTTATAGAGATCGATACACGTGTTTCAACCTTGATGGTTCCATCAGTCGGGCGGTACCCTTTTCGTTTTTAGCGAATCCTCTCGGGGCGCTCAGTCCCCTATACTAAGCGTATGTGACGACGAACTTTTTACAGGTTAAATTAACACCGGAGAAAGAGTGTTGTGCACTCGACTGTTCTTGGCTGTATCGTTAAGATATCATACCTTTAGCTTCAAGTGGTTTCTTGAGACCACGCTCAATTTCAATACATCTCCTAATTACTAATAATTGTCAATAATTCATAATTATCAATAATTACGAAATATAATCAAATTGGAGCGTGGTCTTAAGAAAACACTCGAAACGAATGAACTGAGGATCAGTTTGACTTTCTCCATACTTTGAAGAAGTCGGCCCTCGCTGAAACTTTAGCCAAGTAAGATCATTGTATTGATTGTGCTGCATTAATGCGCTGTAATATTGTATTGGATCAGTGATATTCAATGAATCAATGAAATAAACCTCTGCACATAGGCAACTACGTTACAGTAAGAAATTAGTTGTTTAAACGGCAAAACATAGTGTCTCAGCATGGCTGTTACTTCTATAACCAACTCTGACGCCATTTCCTATCAATTTTTCTCACATTACTGGAACGGCTGGAACAATCTTATTCCTCGCCCAATTCTAAATCATTCAGTAAAATTCTACGCAAATCTTCTTTTGGCTATCAGAAATCGTCACCACCCCATAAAGAAGAGTTGATAGCTGTATTATACAGGAGCTTAGTAGGAACATTGAATGCTTATAGAATACGTCCTGTACTGCTCACAAATTTCTCTTCTAAGGACATTTCGCACTGAAGGGTTTTGCTTTGTTTCCACAATCGACATTTTTTATTCTCTCTTGCAGATATCTTTCTCAAATATAAATTTTGAAAGGCGCCATTTCGCTCAATGTGATTTTTTTATTTGAGGAAACTAGAGTTTTATGACAAAGCATTACAACTGAAATGGTGGGAACCGAATGTGACCCGCGGGTCTTGAAGAGTGGTGCAATCAGTTAAACTTTCACTAATTGATCGCTTCCAGTGCCTTTCTATCTCGTAAAATACTTGGCACATATTTTCCTCATTGACTGATTGCCATATGCTTTCAAAAAGTAGAATATGCTTGAAGACATTTTCAAAGAATTTACCTTTGAATTTAGTATTTAAGGACCCTAGACCTACTCTTAATCCCAAAGAGATTTGGGATCTTTTTTGAAGACTCGCGTATGGCGCAGAGGCTAGAGGTGCTCCAGGGCACACACATGGGTCGATGGTTTGATCTCGCGCTAGAAGCTCATCAACCTTTCTTCCCTCCGGGGTTGGTGAATCGGTGCCAGACTTGCTTGGGAGGATAGCAGCACTGACTTGATACGTCGATAGGCCACTGCAAGTAGTTGTAGAGGCCACACAGATATTCAATCATATCTAGCAATGCTTTATGAAACCTAATGCATAACGGATCCATTAGAGATCGACCTACGACGACAATTTTGATTTTTATCCTTCAATGAATGAAAAACCTACAAGAGCGTTTTCTCCTCTGAGTCGCTGACAGCCAAGTGCTGAGTTGGGTTCCGCTGTTGCCTCATGATTGGTCTGATACTAAAGTATAACACTTGCTTGCAGTCGATTGAACAAAGTTGCTGAGTTTTCTAACGGGCTAAAAACATCAGTTAGACAAACATGGCGAGAATGCCGTCGACCGGTCACCTTATGATTTCGACGCTAATCATCACGACGGTGTTGGGATGCGGAGTTGTTGCATCAGGTCAGGGTAATTAATCAAAATTGTTATGGGTTTACAAACGTTCGTAATTCATGGGCAAGATTGTGCATTTTGAAAAGAGCCAGTATATTCAAAATTTTAGCACTTTCAGAGAACAGTCACAATCCAAGCCTCTTTATAGAAAGGTTTTGTGTTGCAAACAACAAGAAGGAAATATTCTCAAAATATCTGCACAAATTACGGAATGGCTTTGGAAAATCTGCGCAAACTACAGAATTTTGTTGCAGGGAGTACCAAAAGCTTCACCGTCTCTGGATTCGGATTACCTGTTTCCATGGTTTACAGTGAAGTTCTTAGTGTTCGAGTTCAGACTGTTGGCATTGCATCAAGCAGAGACGCAGCTAAAGCATTTGTTGAACGTCTCGTAATGCAAACGGTAAGTTTGAGACTCTTGAATACGTCTTTTTTTGCTCTCAGAATTCGTATGAAGTGGACTCCAATTTTGGACAATTTTTCAGGCGCATAGTATCAACACATTTTGCACAGCTTTCCGAAACTTTACTGAAAGAAATTCCTAAGATAAAACCTTTTCGACTCGTGAAAAGCTTGCTGTTTAGGTTTTCGAGGTTTCGGAACAGCAAGGCCGCAGCGTTCTCCTCTCCGATGCAATGATTTCGGCCATTTTAAGTCAACTCAGAGTTCAGATCATTATGATCCGTTGGAATGTAAGGGAGCTATTGTTAACGGAGATCTAACAAAGGACAGTGAGTCTTTAATCTTGAGCATTAATTTAATAGGCACAACCATCTCATCTTGTAGATGTGGAAATGACATTCATGGGGAAAAGCGCCAGCACTTGCTTTATATATGATGTGTTGTTGTTTGAGAACAGTGGCCAGTGACGTATTATTTTGGTCCTTTCACTACATTTCGTTGTGATATTTTTTCCGATCTAAACTGCATAGAAAATATTTGAGTCCTCCAATGTCGAGTGATAAGCAAAACTTCGAAGTCGGACAAGATTCGAACCCTCATTTTACCCTTTCGTAGAGCAAATGCTGATTATTGCACTATTGGCGTTCCGGTTCTATCATCTCCCTTTTTGCGACACAGCAAAACACCCATATTCGTTTCTAACATTTTTAATGGAAGTTAGGTCAAGGTAAATTTATCCGAACGTATCGAAACGAGAACATTAGTTGAGGCTGGCCGCTGTGGGAAGAAATTAGTATGTCGATGGAAGTGACAAATCTACAAAAGTGAGATTATTTCGGTTTTTTGTTCTGGAACTTGAAGGATTGCACAAACGATTATATTTTTTTTTAAATGAGCAAACTCAACAGTTATGTCGTGCATATTAACGAACCATTAAACGTTTTGAATTGCCTAGTTCTTGCAATGATCTCAAAGTTACTATAAAGGTCATGTCATGCCGTATCACGCTTACTCTTGCAAAACAATGCAAAATCTCAGCGAAAAGAGACTGGTGAACAATCATTATTCTAGCAAAAACACACGACCTTTGATTCATCATGGTGGGTAGTAAAACAAGTAGGAAAAGCACAGAAGCTGCTGCCAAAACACTATTTCGTGTATTTATCCGAATTTCTATTATAACAAAAGTCTGAAAAAGAAGTTATTTGCATTTGAGGGAACCATGGGCATGACGCCACACTGCGTAATCGTCGGCAACACCGTGACCGCCACGCGCCCTGAACGAGTGGAAAATGGCTAGAAAAAAGTTGAGTGTACAGTTGGCATGAAGGATAAGGATGTCGAAGCCATTTCCGGAAATCACACGACAATCTCAAAAACTCTTATGGTCTGCATTGTTTCTCTTTATGTATTTGTATTTTTGAAAAGAAGTTCTTTGTAGACCACAAACGTCATCATGGCGAATTGGTCGAAAGAGATGTGGCAAGGTGTTCTGAACAAAGCGATTCGAATGTTGGCAGGTGGTCCGTTTGCAACACAGTTCTCCTCTGCATCTGGAACTGCCAACTAGAACACAAATTCCACTTTGAAGTGTTTGGAATAAACCGCACAATCATGTGTTTTTTTCCTTGACTTCTCAAAAATTTCAAAATAACGTAAGGAAATATTGGATTCATGCAATATGATAAGATGGGTCGACTAAGAAAACTTTGTTAGTCAATCGAAAATCACGAATCAAAAATGCGAGGAAAAACTCTCAAGCTTACAAATGGAAAAAAAATCCTCATATGAATACGAAACGTATCACGCTGACAAGAAACAATATCATCTTTTGAATCCTTCTTTAATTTTTATTCTTTCCCATTCTTACCATCCCCTGTCCCAATATTCTATTTTTTGTAGAAAAAAAATGCATAAACTCTTGAAGGTAACACTTTGTGCTGTGATGAACTATTCAACACTTCTAATCGACTATTTTGAAACTTCGCCTAAAACATATGGTGCATCCTGACAGCATAATTTGAGCTTTTTATGAGGTCTGTAATAGCATTTATAACCAAGAAAAGGGTTTAGGCCTTACGGCCTTATCATAGCATTGTGCCCTTCGGCTACTCCTTTATTATAGTAATTGAAACCGCACAAGTTACACTCTGCAGATATAATGCGTTAGTATATATATGCATATATATATGTATATATTTGTTGCTGTATAATCATAATATTGCTTTCATCGTTCTGAAGAAAGCCTTTGATTCAGTGGAAACAGAAGCGGTTATAGAGGCTCTGGATAACCAGGGCGTCCCTACTCAATGATCCTTCGTAAGCTTTATAAAGATTTCACGACCAAAATATCTCCATTCTACAACAATATCACCATTGACGTAAGAAGAGGAGTTCGACAAGGCGATACAATTTCGCCAAAACTATTCACTGCCACCCTACAAAACGTCATGCGAACTTTAGAATGGGACGAAATGGGAGTGAAAATTGACGGTCGACAATTAAACCATCTTCGCTTTGCTGACGATATCGTTCTCATAACACCAAACATCAGCCAAGCGGAACGAATGTTGACCGACTTCGATAACGCTTGTGGAAAGATTGGTCTTCAACTGAATCTAACGAAAACAATGTTCATGAGGAACGGATGGATTTCTAATGCCCCATTCACGCTCAACGGAACGACAATCTCCGAATGCTCCAGTTACATCTATCTAGGTCGTGAAATCAACATGATGAACGACCTAGCTCCAGAGTTGAGCAGGAAGAAACGAGTGGCTTGGGGAACGTTTAAGAGCATCGAAGATGTAGTGAAGAGGACAAAGAACATCCGACTCCGTGCCCACCTTTTCGACTCGACAAATATCCCTGCACTGACGTATGCAGCAGAAACCTGGTCGCTACGTAAGCAGGATGAAAGATCACTTGGAGTTATCGAACGCGCAGTCGAAAGGTCGATGCTAGGAGTATCCCGTATCTCGCAAATGAGAGAAAGGATCCGAAGTTCCGACCTACGTCAACGATCGAAAATCAGAGACGCCGTTCTACACGCCAGGATATCGAAAGAGGTGGGCCGGACACGTGATGCGCTTCAACGACAATCGATGGACGAGAGCCGTTACCGACTGGATTCCTCGGGACGTCAAGCGCTCTAAAGGAAGACCACTGACCCGTTGGTCCGATTTCTTCACGAAAGCGATAGAAGAAAGATATGATGCTCAGCGAATCCCTAGGGCGAGGAGGACCCACTGGGCCACTCTTGCACGCGATAGGGAAAAATGGAAGAGTTGCTGGTACCCGCTCGAGTCACTCGACGATCAACGGGACGACAGGTGATACAGGTGATATGTATATAAATTGAAAAGTTACTTTATATATATAAAACAACTCGAAAGGTGGACTTTACTTAAACCTCGGCAAATTTGTAATATAAAACCGTGAAAAAGAAAAGATTAGCTCAAGAACTAATATTTATTGTAAGCTTCATGAGGTTGATGTCTTTTTTCCAGTCGATCGTTCCTCTTGGCGATCGGTGAGCTTTGTTGCTTGTTTGTGGCTGATGTTTCGGCAAGTACACCTTCTTCAAAGCTTGAGCGTATTATTCATTGTAACGTTATTTATGTGATTATGGAATAAAGACTAGCATCCAGCCTAGTCATCGTTTTCATGTCGAAATGGAAGCTCCAGTTCTCCATCAGCGGCCAATACTCTATTATCGTTACATAGACGATTGTTTTGTGATCTGCTGTACAGAAGAGGAGATAGATAAATGCTTCAAATTTTTGAAGAGACAGTCAGAGTTTATTGAGCTAGCAGTAGAAAAATGTTCAGAGAATTGGCTTTCTTTCTTGAGCGTTTAACACCTCAATGAAAGTGGTTACATTACGAAATGGTATGAAAACCTAGCAACAAAAATGTCTCAGTGCATTATTACTCTTCTTTTTCCCACATACTAAAAAAGCACCTATGAGGAAAATGCAACGAGCAGTTACAAGTGTTTGTACCGGAAACGATGAAAGAAGTGAATCACTAAACTTAGCGCGACAAATATCCATTTCTAATGGATACAGGGAAAAAACATCAATTAAGATTAGGTCAAAAAGGAGCGAAAGGCCTTGCAGTGAGGACAGAACACTGTGCTATACCTAAACACTAAAGCGCCTTTTATACTATCCTTCATAACAGGCGAAGTTAGCGCTGCTATTATACGATGTCCAAAAAACAGTGGTCCAGAAAATTCTGTAGAATTGTAGAAATTCCTCCTAAAACGTTGCGTCGCCAATTAGTTTTGAAACCGCTTGTATGACCGCCTACGTAATTTAAATAATGAGTTATTTGTCCCAGCGGTAGAGACGGCGATTGCATGAGCGTAGATACAGTATACCATATCGCCTGTACGACATGTGGTCATGAATATACTGGCGAAACTGGCAGACCATTTCGCATCCACGTAAAACAGCACCTAGACGGAAAGACAAATAAAGATTCAAATAAGTCACTACGTACACACAAGATACAAATGCATAACGATGGCGACTTTAAGGTAGTAGTTCAAATCTTGAAGCATGAATCGAAAACATCGGCGCGGAAAAGCTCTTGAAACTTTCTGGATAAATTCCAAAAATCCGCAAATGAACAAAAAGGGAGAGTGCCCTTACCTAATTAATCACATAGTACCTTATCTCAGATTGATTTTATGGTCTGGGTATTAGGGCACACCTATATTTTCTGTGACCTAGTGACAAGGGGGGTTCATATTTCACCCTGCGCAAAGAACATACGTGGACCCTGGACTAGGTTACACGGTGAGTAGTTATTCCTGAATCAGTTGTCGCTTATTAATACCTTAGATTTTCATTTTTCCCCCAATACTCTAGATGATTATATAAATAACGTTGCAACAAATAATATGCTCAGACCCTGAAGAAAGCGTGCTTTCCGAAACGTTAGCCACAAACAACAAACAAAATGTATCATTCGCCAAGAAGAACAGTCGAGTGGAACAAAGATACCAACCTCATAAAGCTTAAAATTAGTAAATAACTAAAGATATATATGTATATATATGATTCATCTTCACAGTATTTTCTCACTGTGCGATCCGGCTACTTCTGACATTCAAATCTTTTTCATCTTATTATTGAATGTCGGCAATACTGGTTGAACGACTCTCCACGCAGTCTAGATGATAGCTTATTTGTGGCGTTCTATAGGGTTTTGTTTGTTGACTGCCTGAGACGTTACGCGATGGAGCTCGGCTCCACTCGAGCCACGAAGAGCATCAGAACCGTTTCGGCTACGAATCGTATATATATATATATATATATATATACAAAGCGCAGTGGCTGGTGATCTGGTGTAGCCGAAAGCGTGACGATCAGCAGTGCGCTGGTTCGATCCCCCACCTGCAGCGCTCTCCTGCGATCTATCAAGTGGCTCCGTTTCGACTCGGCTATCCCCTGAGGGTACAAGGAGAGTCTTCTCGGCAAGCATTCTACGACATCATGAAGTGCGACGTTCCTACCATTGATCAATCTCTGAGGAATTCGTCATGCATTCGGCAGTATCGTCAAATTTGAGGTGACTGAATGCACATCTAGCTTTCACTATGACTCGCGGTGATCTACCGATGTACTCTGTCATTACTACGAGCCTCGCAAGCTGGTCTGGTAGCAACTTACCGATCTCTCAGGGATAGAAGGCCTGGTGAGCCTTGAGCATTATATATATACAAATATGTATATATATATATATATATACTATATATATTTAAATGCTATCGACTATTTTGAAACCTCGCTTAACAAGCTGAGAACCGTTTTTGATGTCCGGAAAAAGATCTAATGGAAATATCTTTGAGATATCTCCATGAATTTGCAATAGTTGATGCTGTGTTAAGCAAACAAAAATTTGGATTTTTAGCGTGTATGTGCAAGCAGTTTGTTCAACACAACATTTCGTTCTTTTTCGTTGGATAACACGGGATAAAGAGACGATTTCTTTCGCTGAACAAGAAGTTTTTGTAAGAGTGTTAGTGGATATATAAAGGCATAAATCTATGGTGTTTGCGCTACTTAGCCGTTCAAAAGTTTGTTTATTACTCTTCTTGAAAGGGAAACATTTATGTTTTATACGCGCAAAATTCTCGCAAGTTGGATCTTCAATTTCGGACTATTATTAGTCATTCGGAAGCGTAAGATTCAACGATTTCAACACTATGCTTATCTTCTGCAAAGATCGTTTTTCTGCAGTGTAGCAGGGAAAATAACATTGATTCACATATGAGGACATGTGGTTTTTGGCTTATCTATAGGCTGAGGAAGGGCACAACGGGCTACCTGCAGTCTCAACACGGCGATTGATAGATGACACTGTTAAGTTGCACATGTGAAGTGCGAAATGTCTTTCGATTAAAATTTTATTCGCTTTGGAAGAAACTCCAGTTAAACGTATGACCTGATACTACAAGGTCTCCTCAACACTGTCGCATGCTTTTCGTGCTTCCAACGAAATAATTGTAGATTTGCGCAACGAATGTGAAACATGATTATATTTTGGGTTTTGTAGCTTTATCAAAGGGTCTTTTTAAAAATCGGCTCCTGTAGTGCAGTAGCTAAGAATTCAGCTTTCAAATGTTTATTATCACTCTTACGAAAAATTCTTGTCCGCGAAAGGGATCGTTTTAGTCGTGCTGGACTCGTGAGCAAAGTGAACTCGATATTCATTTTACCTATACTTCAATGCTTTCTGCTAATTAGCCGCACAAATATATCTGCCCTTTGTAATACTCATGCATATAAATGGGCCTTAACAGTTATCCATGCTCATAAATTCCTATTTTAGACCATGCGATGCAAAAATTGTTTATAATGTGTTTAAAAATGTGAAGTAACTGGACTAATATTGACTTCATTGAAGTCGAAAATGGTTTTGTCTTACGTCCCACAGTAAACGGATAAAATTTCCTTGTGAAGATTATCACATCAACTTGCTTCCAGCTCGCAACAAAATGATTGTCATTGAAAGGCATGATTTATTTTCGTCTGTCGATCGACCGCAACGGAAATCAACCTCTGCTTTCGATGAAGGTGATCCAACGGTGAGAAGCATGCAAAGTTGCAATTTTAGAAACATCTATCTCTGTAATGGTCATGTCATCCACTAATTTTTACTAAGAAGTCAGGTCAATTGTATGTTCCTCTGATGCACGACAAAAATTACTTAGGCCGTGTATCTAGTCAAATATGCCTTGTGAGTTCAAAAAAATAGCCTGAGCTACATCAGTGCTTATGGACTCGCTTACGATTATGGTATGGTCATGCACTATGATGAGCTGAGGTAACGATATGTGCTTGAGACTATTCACCACGTTTAGCAGTTTTGCGAATTTCTTAGTTGTCCTAAGAACAAACGGCCGACCATCAATGCAAAATACGCCCGTCGTCAAAAAACGCTGTAAGAAACAGTTTCGTTCTTTGATATTTTCTTGATTAACGACTATCATGGATGCAATGGTAACCGCTTACGAGTGAACTTTCCAGTTGATCCAAACCAAAGAGGCAAAATCATCACTCCTTCACCAAAATGCAGTATATATACCTGCGTAAAATGTGTCAATGAAAAATTTCCTCACACCTAAAATTGTTCCATGTGCATATGCTCGGGCGGTTTATGTGGCACTTTGAGTGTTCAACGGGTGAGAAGAAGTTTGATTACCATTAGTGACAGTAAAATTGAAGTCTCTACAGCCGTCGCGATGTGGAGAAGATCTTCGGGCGACAAACGAGATAAAATCGATAGGATTTCTAGATCATTCAACAGACCTCGTTTAGTACACGTCGTAAACGAGTATGGCTTAGAGATAAAAGGGTAAAGCTCTCGGCGGTGATCAACCCTTGAGGAATGCGCCATGCATTCGTATTCAATTTTTAACTTCTTTTGAGCTGACTGAATCCATATTTGGCAATTACAATGACTCGCGGTAGCTTCCCGCTGTGTCGAGTCAGTGTTGCGCATCTTCCTAGACAAGTCTACGGCCAATTCGGTACTAATTCGCCGTTCCCGAGAGGCTGAGTGACCGGGTGAGCATGAGTGCGAGATCGAACCCACGATCTTGTATGAGACGTAGAGCACCTCTAATCACTACCACATGCGCTTCATGGTGCAGAGATATCTTGAAAAAACTATCCAGACATTTTTAATATTCTTAATGCTTTTATTATAGAGTTTTTTTATTTGAAGAATGAATTAGTAGTACATAGAACAATTTAACGACTTCATTTACTGCACTAGCCCTCCATGACGTAAACGCGATTATTCAGCGTGACGTTAATTCACGGCTTTCATCATTTATTGCTTACTCTGCGCTATCGCACGCTATATCGCAAGTTTTATGAAAGAGAAGTATTCGGCATCTCGCAGAAAAGAAGGGGAATATGAAGTTCCAATCTATCTCAATGACGAATGATCGGAAACGCCTCCAAAGGATAAAAGGGGTTAAGGTACGCCGTTGATAAGCTTTGAACGATGTGCCATGCATTCGATTTCATCGAACGCACAGATGATTGATTTATTTCTAGGCAAAGAATGTAGCTGATTGAAGGTTTGAACAAAATTTTCGCAGATATAATAATATGTGCCAAAGATCAACATAACTTGAGTTATGATAATAATGGCTTGATTACCCTATAAAACACCTTGGCACTTGGCACTTTGGCACCTTATTGATCCGTCTTCATAGATTTTGCTCATTGTGTGGATCCCACTACTCCTGACATTCAGTTCGTTTCTTTGTCTTCTTGAACGTTGAAAAAAACTAGTTGAGCACGTCTTTTTGCAAGTTCGAGGAAGCCTACATACTCTATATGCCTTAAGGACGAGAATTTTGTCACTGCAGAATGAGAAACGATTTATACTATATTGGAAAAGCTGTAAGTCGCCTACACGGTATGTAATGAACAAAATTCGCTATCAACTTGAACATGCTTGCTCAGTTTGGAAGGAACAATAATGCACATAAGATCACATAGTCATACATGCATCAAAAGTGCGAGGATTTGTGCATAAATAGTTCACCAGTTGAGGATTTTGTCATATCCATGAAGGTCGACAAATAATTGTTGACTTAGTTTTCACCACAATTCTATGTTTTGGGTACGGGTTGAAATACTGCGTGAGAATCCTCTTCATTAGAATGCCACTGTACTACTGCACCGTACTGAGAATGCTCTCTGAGTCGATTCTCCCTGGAGTGCTGGAATAGATGCACTAGTATTCCAAAGTGGATTAGGAGTAACCTTTTCTAAAGAGCTTCAATAGCAAGTTCTTAACCTTGAAGGAGGTAGACCTGTTAGGCAAAGCGGTTAAACCAGCAGCTCTATATCACAAATTAGGTGAATATTTTTTGGGAAACAGCTTCTACGATGTCTACGATGGTTTCTACAACCATGTCGCTTTGCTTAGCAATGGTGAAATCGATGTGAAAAAAAACTTCATAAAGAAGAACATAATGATTGGAGAAATTGATGGGAACATTACACCAAGGTTCGGTTTAAAGTCTCTGGACATCCTTCTGCGAACGCTTTGGCAATATTGGAAGTGTATATTGGAAGTAATCTAGCATCACAATACTAACGCCTTCATTTTGACGATAGTCTAAGGATTAGAGTTTTAACTGCCCTTAATGCTCGCCCAAAACAGTGGAGAGCTCAAAATTTAGAGATTCCGTTCAATACGCGCACTATGTCCACCGGTTCGACTTTTCAAGCGAGACATCTGAGAACGCTGTCCCACCGGAGGCGGGAATTTGGAATTGGACTTGCTTGACAAAACCTGGTCTCCCCTTTAACAGAAATCCTCGGGTACGTATAATGAGAACTTGGGAATTACTTTAACTAAGCCATTATAAGATTTTACAAAGGGCAAACCAAATAGCGCTTAGCGACATTGGCTAACTATACAAAACAGTGCATTTGCCAAACACAAGATTATATATGACAGATACGGTGCAACGAATAAATGAAAGAAATTGTGGAACGGAGAAATCTATGGTAAAGGGTTTTCAGAAAGAGACGAATACATTTATTCTCTCTATAGCTTTTATAGATAGCTTTTTTTCTTCGACCAATTCGTTCATTTTGAAATGTATTTGCAGAGTGGTACACGTCTTATTAATGGTTCATCACCTAATAAGTGATACGTGGATCTCGGTAATGAATGTACAAGAGCAATCCTGACACCAGTCTCACCAATAAAAGCTTCCACAATTCTTTGACCTTCTCTTCTGAATCGCTGACAAACTTTCGTTTCGAGATCTACGTATGAACGTCTCCTATCAATGGTAGCAATTTGTGAATAATAGAACACAAAAAAATAAGATTTTCATATCACTTCGTGCATTTCATCAATGTAACGAAAAGTTCCTGCTTAAAACACAAAATATTTCAAAAATAATTGTGCGACATGTAAGCTTGAAGTTATACGTGCGGCATGTTTCACATCGTTTCACGTGCTCTTCGCCGAAACGACAAATTCCATACTAAGAGACTTTTATCAAGATCACATTAACTGTCACTGATTATCAGCGTGACCAGAGTCGATGAATTTACCGACCTATTTAAGGGGAAAATTTGTCTTACAGAATAAAGTAGTTTTTCATGAGAGAACTACTACTCCACACGTACCTTCGTAGTGTAAGTGGTGAGATCTACTGATTCTCTCAATTTGTTGACTTTTCCACAAGAATGTTCCTCTGCTTCAATAGGAATTCATAACTGCATCTTACAACCGGAAGCACCTCTTTCAACTGAAGTCGATGTCCGTTTAGTCTGCTAATTCTGATCAGTATAACAATAGAGTCTACAATAACATTATTTTCCCACTAGAAGTTCAGCAAATGAAATTCTGCCGAACTACGTATGTTGATTGCATTCAACATAATCGCAATGACATGACCTTCATAGGGGTCATATAAAGTGGGAAATTGTGACAGGAATGACTTTTATACAACTGAACAACCCTTTTATTCTCAGTTTCTAGCGATTGCCTCCATATGTTCAAAGAAATGCTAATGTCTCTTTTGCTCTCGTCAGTCGTTGCGTATATCTGAACGATGTAATTTCTCGTCCCTCTAAAACAATCCCTATACACTGTGATAAGGCTATAACATGTTTTGAAGTGTAGTGCTATACAAGCGCCTGTTTCGTCCAAACGGGACTCATCATTAGCACCCTCCCTCTGGTTAAGCCGATCACCTGAGGTTAAACAAATAATCCTCTATAAAGGAATCGACGCCGAGAATAAATTATTGCAAGCCACATGATGGAATTACCTGACACTGTAGTGACCGGCAGTAACGTCTGTATAGCACAAAACCTAACGGCTCACAACATGTTATATCCTTATCAGGATAATGATTTTGAGCAGATCTGTATAAAGCGGTCGAAAGTAGCGAGCGGTATAACAATATGAAAATTGAAATACGAGAAAAATCTGTTCTGAATGACTTAGTGCTCCTAAAAAAAGTGCGTAACCAAATGAAAGGCTCAAAAAATTGGAGAGCATAACTTTGATTAAACATAAAATTAAAGTTGTTATTTAGTTGGACTCATTTTTTTGCACCGATGCTCAAAGATTTGCATGCCTTCAAAGTGTCCTGCTAATTTAGGAAGATGTTCGCATCTACGCATAACTGAAGCAATGGCCGAGTTCCCTAGGGGCTGAGATGTTTACTCTACTTATTTCAAACAACCCGTCTGACATTTGCTTATTTCCCTTTCGTTATGAAGTTGCTGATCGGTGGTCGAGTCAATTCTCCGTGGAGTCCAAAAATAGCCTGGCTGGAGCGTTCTCGCATGGACTGCACAGAATAAACTTTCTCAAATGAGCTCAGCAATGTCTTCCGACTCCAGGGAGTGAGAAGCTTGAGTTGGCATGTTGAGGAGTCAAAAAACACCATGCTCGTAGTGGTCGACGTGATGCCATTGTGCCCTGAGGTGGTGATCCGAGATATGTTATCTTGAATACGGATATCCTCCTCATCTTAGTAGTATATGAAATGGAATCAATGAATATATCACTGTCAATGCTTAGTCGTGATTTGGACATGACTCTATAGTTGATAAAGTTGGGTTTTACTTAGAAGTATTATAACGTCAAAACTTGTACTCTCTGCTGATGCAATGCCCGTTCTGTAATGAACTAGAAAGAACTTCTTGTTTAATTGAAATGTAAACATCTATAAATTTTTTTACTCGCTTTAAATTTGTCTTCGCCAACATTTAGAAGTACTTCTTGGGAAACTGCAAAGATTCACAAAAAGTTGTGGCCGAACTTGGAGATGAACAAAGAAAAACTACCAGCAAAAATGTTGACGTCATCTGATATATAGCGAATTAGTGCAAACTAGGAAAGATAATGAATGTATAGAAATAGGAATTTGTGGTGACTTTACCTTCTCCTCTCTTACTCGCAATTCTGCAGCGATTTCATCACTGCTGTCTTTGATGTTCGTATCCCCGGCCTGCATATAAGCGTCATTCAGAAGCACTCAGAAAGAGATTAAAACTCCACATACCTGCATCACACCGCACCACAATGTATTCTCAATCGTCCATCTAGTGAGTGGTAACATGGTGATAACGAGATCACTATCACGATGGATAAGCAATAATATTTTGAAATTCAATAGTTGTAGAATCGACTCATCAAAGTTAGTTATATTTTCAAACGGTCAATCATTTGAGGTACATTTTTTGGGGACAGTCTGTTTAATACTGGATGAGACAATCAGTTGAAAAAACGTGAAACTTAGACTCATGAATAGAAGAATCGAAAGAAACAGCTGTCAGTCAAAGGACATGATTTTTTTTCTAATTATGGGCAGCTTTGAAGAGGTGCCAAATAGTAAATCTTCTCATTAAAAAAAATCGGCCGAAAAATGTTAAAGTTCATTAATAAAGTCAAAACTGGGAATTGAAGGAAAGAAATGGCGTGACTGACGAATAATACGACTCAGTTGGCTCAGAGACAGAATTTTATTTTGCTGAACTAAACTGCAAACGGCTGTGTTTTGTTATTTAAATGAAGTAATGAATGAAAGAAATATCCTAATTATTTTGAACGACACAATAGTAACTGAGCAAAACTGACAATTGTATATGGTCATAGCAAATAACAAAACCTTTGAATTTGTCAGCAACTGCATGGTTTCATTATTGGTCGTATGAACATAACTTGGTACTTGTACACATGGACGGCCCATGATCACTGATAGTGCATGCCCCAGCACAAGGAAACTGTGCTGTTTCGGTGTATTGTTTCCTGTAGTCCTGAGATAAGTCTAGCCGAAGTTTCCTCATTTCATCACCACAATAGAGCAGTCGTTGGCCTTTGTGAATTAGAGGGAGATCGCCATCGTGGCACTAATAGCTACGAAGACTGCGGTCATTCCTGATACGGTTTACTCTTGGCTAGAAAGTCGGAAAATGAACATAGCCAGCCTTAATAATTTTAGTACTTGCACTGACGGGCAACTGCTGACAGTCACGTTTGCGGTTAGAAAACAGCTAGAGAAAGTCTTGATAGTGTACTATTGAGGGGGCCGAGAAAGTGTATTTGTGATCTAATTTTGATGAATTCGTATTTTATCGCTTTTAAGAGCTTATAAAGATGCAGATATAGATTTCGTAGTTTTGAGTGTTATCCAATGATTCGAAAGTAGGCGAGAGTTAAACCCGCGTTACACCCTTATCGGAAGCGCGTGTTACCATTACACCATTAAGGCCATCAGTTTGACACCGCAGTCTCTTCGATACATTCTATTGTACCTGTCATTAGCCAATCTATAACGAATAAGGTCTGGAAAGCACATAAAAGCGTTGAAACCCTGTATAGCTGACAGTTAAAAATGTAAATTATAATTGGATTTGTTATTTTTACCTCATTTTAGCAGTGTATTATGTCGCCATCATATATGTCAACGCATTGAATGGTAGAGCGAAATCCCGTCTGAGATCGAATTCCTGCATATCGCAACTCTGATACTCTACGTTGTGGTTTGAGTCTATCCGATATACTCTCCTTCCAAATTTTGTCCGTATCCTGACATTTTTGAGGTTTTACTCCATACCGCTCCCTACCGTCAAGATAAGTTAGGCAGTAAATATAATTCATACTCTCAGAACATATTCCGGTTGTTTCTGGGAAGTGTTCGAATTCAAAAGTACAGGTTCCTATGAAGACATAGTCAGAAGAACTTTTGTGTCGGTTCATTGTGTAGCGAACTAACAAGAGACACGAAGACCAGAATTCTATTGTAGTAGTAAATAAACAAATATTACTCTAAGTTCCACTTCGTTTGTAATGCTTTCAGAACTAATTCAATCATCACTGCACATCCAATGAAATTTCTTGAGATTTCCATTTATAACTGTGCATAAGATTGAGCATTCGACCATTGGTTTTGCAACACTAACTTAAAGTGACGAATGCCATGAAGGAGTGTAAACTATGTTTGTGTTCGATAAACATCTGTGTAGGTATGAAGCTCAGAGGAAAAAAGACGGTTCTAACAGCTTTATTACTCCATCTGAAGTTCGACATGTGACGACAGAAGATAAGGAACTATTGACAGAATCGATTACTTCATCGACTCCAACGAAAGCGATCTGGCCGTTGTCACTTCGGAACCTGTCGCTTCGCACTCACTCTGTAATCAGGAAAAGAACAATCATATGACTATGTGCTATTTACTTCTATGCTATGTAATCCCTTCTTAACATCCACTTTTGTAGAACTCAGCACTTCTCGCATTCGATTGTTTTCCCCATATCCATCGTCAAGGGCTCTCATCGAAGTTTTGTATACGGCTTTAACTATGCTTGAGGATACTTTTCCTCGCTGTTAATTCGTTGAACCATTGAAGGTTTTCGAACTTTTATGGTATTTGAATACTCATGGAGTCAATTCTATAGCGAGCATTGAATAAGGAGCGGTGCAATGTTCCAATGTGGATCAAGTGGAGTGGATCCTTTACAGAAAAAACATGGCAGCAATTATTAACCCTGAAGGTATGCTAAATCTGTTGAACCTTGCGGTTCTCTTTAATAAGGTCAATGTTTCTCAAGCAATGCTCACCGATAATCTCATTTTACAACCACTCGTGGCTTTGATTAGGCATGATGATGTCAAAATGGAAAGAAAAACCACTTCCAGAACATATCCATTAGGGAAAGCTGATCGGAGCTTTTACACTAAGGTTGAAACTTCTGCTACTGGACATCCTTCTACGGACACAGTGCAATAATGGAAGTAATCTAATTTTGGCGTGCCTCATCCTGACGTTCTCATGCTGGGGACAGTTCAGGCATTGGAGTTTTTGATTGCTCACAAGGAACCGTGGTAGGGTCAGCGTTAGAAGGTTCCTTGCATTACGCGCACTTTACCCACCGGTTCGACTCCTTGACGAGGTAACCTGGCACCCTACTCTGATAAAGTTAGCAACTTGGCATGAGACTTGCCTTCCAACAGACTCTTTTTGCCCAACAAAACGTCGTCGGCTATACTTGACAAAAACCTGAGAATTACTCTAATAGAGGCATGCCAGAATCATAGAGAGGGCATACTGAATCAGCGCTTAACGCCATTTACAAACTTCTTAAATCCAACGTGTATTTGCCAAATACATCAATATATACGATGGATACACTTTAACGAATCGCAGGGAAGAAGTTTAGGATCTGGATTTTGCATGGTAACGGGCCTTAAGGAAGGACAAGTACAATTATCCTGTTCATATCCTAGACAGATAGCGCCCCTCTTCATTTGATTTACCAATTTAAAATGTGAGTGCAGAACGATACATGCCTCATCAGTAGTTGCCCATCTGACAAGGGAGACGAAAAGATCAAGCATGATTGTACAAGTGTAGCCGAGACATCTTATTAGTCCTTCTCGTCAATGGTAGCCCTCGCATTACTTCACCTTTGACTCTATACAGTCAACAGATAGTCGTTTTGGGATCTACCTATACGAAATACTCATTATTACTGAAGTACTATGTAAATACTATTACGTAGGTGTAACTTTTCCAAGCCATTTCGTGAACTCCGCCAGTATAACGACATGAATGCTCTTGAAACAACACGTGTTGCATGTTCTAAATCGTTTCATTCGCCCATCAACGTTTGCCCTTCCATAATCATATTATTACACATGCATCTTTAGAAATACCGTTTTCTTTAATTGCTCAAGAGAGGTCTTGTTTTTTATTACATATAACGAAAATAACGGCAGAGAGAACAGCTAGAGCATTCATGCTGAGAGATATTCATTAGGATTATTTTAATTATCATCAGCTGTCAGCATGCATGTGAAAGAAAATCATACAAATTGAACTGAATAGGAACATGTAACATACAATAGGAAAATAAATTTATAAACACAGAAGTACTTAAATCCAATACTTCAACGAGACAGGGGAGGAATCTTGATGCCACCGACTCAATGATCTTCTCTGTCGTGATGTCGGCTTCCTTCGATAGTTCATCCAAGAAGCATTGTCTGGCCTTTTCCAGCTAGAGTAAACTATCTTATTTTGATCTGCAGCTTCTGGTCAGTGTGATTTTTGTCAGCAAGATCAACAATGACATCATTTTCTCATAAGGAGTTTAGTAATGAAATTCAGTGGAATTGTTTTCGTGGATTGCATTTAATATAACAGCTACGACATGACCTTTGTAGATTCCACATATAATGGGGCATTATGGCCGATATGACTTTCACTTGACTGAACATACTTGTTTGAAATCAGATACTGCTTGTCGCCTTGATATCCTAGAAATGGCACTGTCTCCTAGGCCATCGTCAGTAGTAGCGTATGTCTAAACCATGTAGTTTACTCGTCTTGTTGCAACGATCTCATGAAACTAAAGTATGAGAGAAATTTCGTCTTCAAAACTTTATTGATTTCAAAAGGTGTACAAACTAAACAAAAGAGGTTACAAAAAATGAATTAGAGTCTGTAATTCCATCTGAATATATGATAAAAATCGTTGTTTTTCTGAATCGTCTTTTTACACCCAAGCCCAGAAATTTTAGTACTTCTAGTATGTCATGATGATTTAAGAAGATGTATATATCCATGCGCATGCGGCGCAGTGGTTAGAGGTGCTCTACGTCACACACGAGGTCAATGGTTCGATCTCGCGCTCATGACTCACCAAGCCATCCACCCTCCGGGGTCGGTAAACTGGTACCAGACAGGTCTCAGGCTTGTCTGAGAGGATAAGCAGCACTGACTCGGTTCAGCGGGAGGCCATCGCGAGTCATTGTAGGCCAGATATGCATTCAATCACCTCAAACGAAATTAGAAATTGAAGTCGAATGCATGGCGCATCCCTCAGGGATTGATGAACGCTGAGAGCTTTAGCTTTTATATAGCCTGTTGTATGAAAAGGTCTTTCACAACGAGTTACAGTCGATGAAATCAACAAATTGAAGGCGAAAGCGCAACAAGCAAATCTGCTGCTGGACGCTGGTTTCAACGCTCCTCAGTGCTGGAGATCTCAACTTGACCTCGAAGTCAAGCCTCACTCAGGACGTCCGATTTAGATCGTTCGATGAAATTGAAGAGGACCGTTGAGAGTTCTTTGATTCGAAGTCGAAGGAATGGCCATTTCGACCAGATTCGAAACTTGGCGGGCAGATGGCACAAAGTCAGGCAGGATACGATGCCTTAAATTTTGAAAAATTGTTATCATTGTTCTTGTTTGGAATTTAAGCATTTGTTGTCACTTTTTTACAAGCGCCCCGAACTTACCTAACATTCTAATATTTTTCTTTATTCTACACAATCTGCCCTCACATCTGTACTGCAGATCTCAGGAATTGGATTCGTTTCCAATCATCCACTATCCAACACGTTATCATTGTCTACGTTTAGGTTCGTCTGCTGTTTGAAAACTTTCCTTTTCTTTAAACGTTGTTGATTGATGGTCTAATCGATTCTTCCTGTAGTTCGAAGATAACCCTTGAGCCTCCATAGCCCTCAAGCCCACATAAACTGCAGAGAGTGAACTTTTCTAGAGGAGCTTAGTACCATTTTGCGACCCCGGAAGGTGAGAGGGATGAGGAAGTAGCAACCTAAAATGCTTGTTTGGCCTGTGGTCGAAAAGGACCGTGTTTGTAATAACCGTTATTAATACCATTGAGCTCTCTGCCCTGCTGATTCGCAATCTGCTCACTTAGAGATCAAAAACTTTGTTTAGCGGCAGATGGAACAAAACGAGTGCACATAGTATGCCGAAATCCATTAAAAGTCAACCGGCGCCCACAACATCTAGCAGGTCTTCGCAGCTCCGATCTTCCAAAACTATCTCATATTCATGATGCAGAAGTATTACACATGCATAGTGACACACAAAGAGGCCGGTCATATAATATGAAGAGCAGATGACAGATGGACGGATAGTACAGTGGAGTGGACTCCAAAAGAATGCAAACACCTTCTTAGAAGACTACCCAAACGATGTTAGCACGTTTTTGTAACTATCGTTGATATCTGCTTAAAGCACATAACCAGCATAGACGACAGTTGAGAGAGAGAGAAATAAATGGAAACTATGCTGAGGATTGCATTACCAATAAAGACGCGTCGTCCAAGTATCCAAGTAGGTAAATGGGAAGTAAAGTCGAACTTTCAAGTTGTAGTCGGGCAGAAACACTGTCCTCAAAAATGTTAAGGAATTTTTCAAGATACAACGCACACTGACAACCTGAAATATATCCATGGAAATAAGAAATTGTAGTAATTTTACCAATTCTTCTCTTATTCGCAATTCTTTGACGATTTATTCACTTCTGTCGTTGACGTTCGTGTCCCTGGCCTACACAGAAATATTAATCACTTGCATCCAAAAAGAGATAAAGCCACCGCATAGCTGTATCGCATCGCACCACAAAGTGTTTCCAGTCGTACCTCTACTGTGTGGTGTGTGGTGATAATGAGATAATTATCACGATGGATGAACGATACGTTTGAATTTTCTTAAGTATTAGAGTCGGCACATCACAAAAATATATACTTTTAGACAATAAATCATTGGAGGCACATTTCTTTCATATGGAGTAAGTGCAAATACGATCGCTGAGAATCAAGTGATTTAATAAAATTCTTCATATTTAACATCTTCTAGCGGTGGTATAATGTTTCAAATATATCCACTGATGTATAGTGATGTGCAAAACTTTCGCGTCAGGAGGGACTAGAACCGGCACCTCACTCTTTTCGGGAATGCGTGCTCTATCCGTTTCATTACTGATTCCCCATTTCGCACAGCAATCTTTTAACGCTACAGCGCATCTATCTGTCAGATTAAGTGATTTGCATATTGACTGGTCACCCTATTCTCCATATCTATTAGTAAAATGCTCGATTTGTTCTAGCGCTCACTCCTCAATACAAACATATTTTCCCATGACTATTGATAGTTCATCGTTAAACATAGGGTCTCCGCAATGAAATCTCCTGCTTTGAAGTACTTGAATAAAAGAATTTTGTCTATCTTCACCATTATCTAGGAACGAGATCTGGTTGTGATTTTTTTAGGGCTGATTGGACCTTTCGCACCATTCTAGAAAAAGGCCCCTATTTAGAGCGTGACTTTACGAAGTTTGAAGGCCCACTGGCATAGTGTAAAGATGCGGGGAAACATTAAGAAGTACATGTTCAAGTCCACGGATAGATAATTATTCAATTCATTGTACCATCCTTAAAGAGGTGCAGGGTCACCTTGCTGCATCAATGTGCTTTGAAATAACTTCACACACGATTCCGGATCGTTCAAGGATAACTCGTTCGATATCACCATCAGTGCATGTTCCTAGTTCGCCGTGCTGCATGATTAAATTTCGCCCAACCATTAATATGTGGAAGAAGGCTGAAGATTTGATATGTCGCTCGTTCAAATTTTTCTATCGTTGTTTTTATGCAAAACCGAATGCCAACATTACTGGAAATTGATAGATTGCTGTGGTTCGTATGAGTGACCAAAAGCACTAACTTTTCGTCCTACAGCTTCCTTGTTTTAGGCTGATTGATGGAACAAATTCACTCTTTCAACCGATAGACTTAGGAGGAATTCTGAGAGCGGAGTGAGAAATTGATCCTTTAAACCTACGAGGGTTCATGGTAAAAGCAGGAGAGCCGTTCTCGAGTTTCCTGAGAAGCTAGTGGTCATGATTACGTGTGCTCATATACAAAATAAATATTGAAATTACTCACTATAATCTTATTTCTCTCTTACGCAACTTACATTTATGAACTTATCTATAAGAATTTCAATAAGACACTATGAAATATTCAAGAAGAGCTCTCAGATATTTGGTAAGATCTGTTTTTTTTTTCTGAGGCGGCACAAGCGTGATAAAGAAACTCATAAGAGGTAAAAAATAAAGCTTTCGCCGTTGAACAATTCCTGAGGACGCGCCATGCATTCTTCTTCAATCTCTAGCTTTGTTTGAAGTGATTGAATGCATTTCCGGCCTTGGAGCCTTTGTTCGAGGTAAGAGGATGCATTTGTGGCCTTTTCCCTTTGACTTGCGCTATTAGATGCTGCTAATTTTCTTGGACAAGCCTGCTACCAATCTCGAGAAGGCTCTAAATGTTCCTAGAGACTCTCATTTTTGTTGATCGATTTCTCCAGTGGGTGACAAAGCCACTTTCACGAGAAATATTTAATGCTAAACATATAAACATAAACTAGCACTAAAAACATAGATGCCTTCGTATGCTAATTTATCTATGTGATAGTATATGAGGCTAGGATTGATCGATGATGAAGGTTAGGAAGCCCATGAAATGAAAAACTTTACAAGTGGACGGAATTTCTTTTCCAACGCCATGCGTTCAGTAATTATTATGCCTCTGAGAATAGCCATTTCTTGATGAATTGTAGTGTATTTGAATAAAAAATTTTTGAAGAGTTTTCGTCTGAAATTGTGCATTTTTTATTGTAAACGCAGGGAGTTTTTTCGGACTTTCTTAAGAATGAAATTTTTAATCGGCAAATAACGGTAGTCACATAATTCACAGCAACATGAATCTTATTTCTTACCTGAATCTTCCCATTTATGGACCGTTACATGTAATAGGTGTTTGTGGACAAAAATCAAATGAATGTACAGATTAATCCAATAAGTTCACAATTGAGTTTGCTTTCTAGCTGACAGTTGCAAAGGCCGTTGAGAAGTGCGTAGTGAACGGACCCGATGCCAACATTCGAACCACTCTGTTTACTACACCTTGCCACATCTGTCTCGACCAGTTCGCCATAATAATGTTCGTGGTCTGCATAGATTTTTTTGAAAAGCGAAGCTGCTCAACAAAGTAAACAATTCATACCGTAAACTTCCTGAAATTGACATGTGCTTAGGGTCAATTGGTCCAATTTCATATTCGCGCCTATATCACACATCCGTTGCACCATCTCAGTGCACAAGGCAGTCACCGTGTCGCCAAATACGATGCAATTTAGTAGCTCGTTATTAACGTCGGGAACTGCAACTCAAGTAATTTTTCTATATTCCAAAGTTCGTTTGGAACAAAAGGTCGAGAAAATATGGGTCTAACTTTCGTCATAAATTCTACTCCCTTGCCTAACTGCATTACTTAACAATGCAATGATTTATAAGTACTTTTCCGTTGTAGGGCACGGGATGAAGAAACGATCTCTCCCGCTGGACGGGATCTTTTCACCAGAATGTAATCGTAATAGTAATTAATTGGAAGTTCAAATCTTTGGCTAGTGCCGTTCGTGGCCGTACTTTGAATAAATTCTCAACAACGCCTCATCAAACGGAAAACGTTTGTGTTTCATACACGCACATCGCGCAGGGACAGAGCTCTTCAAACTGTTAGTAATCATTCAATATCGTAGGTTTCCACGGTTCCAGGGCAGTGCTTATTCTCTGGAAAGACCGTTTCACTGCAGTTTAAGAGAAAACCTAATATTACGTTTCACATCTTCGCGAGCTCGTTTACCGAGTAGTTTACAATTGGGGTGTGTTTCCCAGTTGCAAAAAATATCATGCGGTGGTCCGCCATCAGTCGATCGAAATACGTTAGCGGATCACATCTAAAGTGTTACTCAATTTGAAATTTCTTCTCTTCTTTGTATGCTACTCCACATTGAACGTACGACTCTAAAACTACAAGATTTCGTCCTGCGCGATAATAGCTTTTCGTGCTTACAGCGAAATAATGGTGTAATCGAGCTGCCGATGTAAAATGCAATGTTATTACGAATTTCATAGCGTTAAAAAAGGTGTTCTCAATAAAACGGCTGCTTAGCGCAATAGCGAGAGATTTAAGCTTTCGAGTAATCAAAAACGCTTTTACGTAAATTTCTTGTCCAGCGAGAGGAGTCGTTTCTTCATCGCGAACTCAATGAGTCCCTTGTAATAGCCGTGATTATATTGTACAGAATCTATTTAGGTCTAGTACGGAGTTCAAAGCCCTTTCTTGAGACTTTGGAACGGAGAGCCAAGCTTCTAGAGTTGCTCTTTCAGAAATGAATGTTGATCGTTTCTAGGAAGGAAATGGTGCAGATATGCAGCCTGCAACACATTTTACTCGTTCCTTTTACGCCGACGTGATACATATCGTAGCACGCCACTCGACGTGAATTTGCACTCAGTTACTGTGATTCCCACGTCGCGTATCTGTATTGGAGCACGTCGCAATGGAATGATTATCGTAAAATGATGAAATATCACTAAAATGGCTTCAATGAGTATGTTTTCAAGAAAAAACACTGCCCATATGTTGAAAAACTTCTATGTTTCAACAAGAAAACCACGTCCTTCGAAAGCAGGCATTTTTACAGCCGTTATTCAACATTTGTTTCTTTTTTAACCCACGTTCCCGTAGTCATTCGATAGCTTAAGAAGTTCTGATTTTGACGATAAACTTGGTTTATTGCACGACCTTAGTACTACGTTTTATTCGTTGAAAACGTTTTGCATTTAGAAGGCGTAGTTTCAACTTCACACACATTCTCTTGGTACTT
Organism: Parelaphostrongylus tenuis; assembly: GCA_019055375.1. Taxonomy (NCBI): domain Eukaryota; kingdom Metazoa; phylum Nematoda; class Chromadorea; order Rhabditida; family Metastrongylidae; genus Parelaphostrongylus; species Parelaphostrongylus tenuis. Next base: position 27,070 of record JAHQIW010005315.1, read on the forward strand.
TATAGTGAATTTGATACTAAGCAAATTTTATCGCCACCTTAACACAAATTATTCCATTTTTCCTCAAGCCATACACGAGGTGTTATAATAATCCTTATTCAAACCACTGACGTTTTGGCAGTTTTGACTTATTCAGAACCTGGAAAGACCAAGTTGTCCACATTCCAGCCAATGAAATACCTTCATTACTCTTAAAAAAAATTTACCAGACCAGAGTTCAATCGCAGCAAGCACAAAATCAACTTCCAGCATCCCGCTTTTTACATGTCTTCCATTGTGGAGTTCATCGGAAGGAAATCACAGGGACTCGTAATACATCTCACCCATCAAACAGCAGTCGTATGCACTGGCTCATATCACGAGTGATTACGAGGCATTCATGCCTGCGACAAAACCAAACTATGAACCGCAGAGAAGAATGCCTCGTTATCACTCGTGAAATAAGTCAATATATAAGAGTTGTTTTGATGGATGAGGTGCACTGCGAGCCTATAAGAGATCTTCTTCCAATAGTCTCCACTTAAAATATTCAGTAGAACGTATATAAAGGTGGGTGGGTATATTGAAAGTCGGTTTTGTGCTTGGTGCGATTGAAATCTAGGTCTGGTGACTTTTTTAAAGGAGTAATTGGAGGTGTTTGTTTGATTGGATTGCGGAAAGTTTGACCGTTCCACGCTCTAAAGAAGGCAAACTGCGCAAACGTCACCTGCTTGAATAAAGATTATAACAGCTCGTGTCTGGCTTAGAAAGAAAATAGAATTGCTGAAGCATGTCAAGGTTAAGAAATAAATATTTAGCGCCGACGCTCATAAAACAACAGAGCGATGCCTCTTCTACAACTATGTAGAAGTTTCAACTCCTAAAGTACACTATTATAAGAAGTATCAACGGGTTATCCATGAAGAAGCATCGCACTGCAATGTGAAGTATCAGTTTTTATGGACAAGTTATTGTTTTCTGATTGCACTGGCATATTTTAACAGATTATTGTCTAATTGAAGTCCTTATTCGAATTCTCTGCATTGCTGATGACACAATTCCTTCTCCTTTGATCAATGAGAAAGGTCTGAATTTATGACGAAGCTACAACACTGGAAGATTACCACTTCAATGCAAGATTGATCGCGCCGACTACCGCGCGAGCGACATCACGATGTCGCTTTGATTACAAAGCTTGGCGTGAAAACATTATGTGGATTTGGATAGAAAATGGCAAGGTATAAGCCTTTCACCTTCTTCATGGCATTGGGATCGAGTCCAGAAAACTATGTTAGCCTCATCTACCGCTTTTGTATCGATTTCTTCACAGATTCCACTTCATCAAAACCTTCGCCGATGAAGAGTTTTGCTACTAGATTTGATTCTTTTCTTCTTCTCACTCTCTTCGTTTTACTTGGGAAGAATGGCACGCCGGCACATACTGCAAAGTTTAAGCTGGACAGACAACCCGTATATGCACTACTGGCCACTTTTCATACATCACCGACAACAGTTTACAATCTTACTTCCGACTTCGACCAGTGCCTGCGGTTTTTCTCTTCAACGCGAATGTCGTTGATTGCCAGTCGAGCCAATTTTCCATGTAATACTGGCATAGCTTTAAATGAGTGAGCCGCAATCGTTGTTGGGTTATCGCCACATTTATCGGTTGTATCTCAAAAATGTATGGTATTATTTGCCTGGACCTAGAGGAATTGCACCATCGAGATTGAAAAAGAGCTTTACGCGTACCAAACAGACAGGTTCGTTACCACTGAGCAGGCTCATTGACGACACTTTAGATTGACATTGATGAAGCAACAGCATTAGTTGTACAGAAACATAGTATATGGTCCATTACTCCTGGACATTCAAAAAATTTACACAAAAAGTTAGGGATTTCGAGTCTATCTTTTCCCATTAACTCATCTTTACTTTCATTATAATTTTCATGAAAGGATTGAAGACAATGTATTTCATTTCAAGCACGCCTTAGTACAAATTCATAAACTTATTAGCGGATGTAGATTGAAGACTTACATGCACCATTTGTTGGTGGGTTTAACAGTCACAGTCTTGCATTCCAAAGGATCATAACTGATTTGAACAGTGAGCTGATTCAAAATGCCTGAGATTATAACATCAGAGAGACCTGCGCTACGACCTTGCCTTTCCAGAACATCAATGATCTGAAGAACAAACTCTTTTACTATTTAGTACGATTCTTATGAAAGCGTCTTCAGCCCAGATATGTTAGGTTATTTTGATAAACTGTGCCAAATATAATGCTGACAAAAGTCCTTTATTTTCGCTCTGCATGAAGCGCGCGACAGATATTCATAGCCTAACGATTCTGAACTTACTGCTTGCATCACAAGACGAGATACAAATGACTTAGCACCATCCGAAGTACTTGCAATTCCACCAGGGAGCTGAGCAAAGGCTCCAGGTGAAGTAGTGAAAACCATGGCCGTTGGCAATTTGAAGCCGCTCACAGTAAAGTTCCTTGTCCAGTGCTGCAACGAAATTCAGTAGGTTTTGTTGTACACAATTCGGAAACTAAATTATTCCTTTTGATGTGTTTTTAAGATGGGAGAGTTCCCGATGACTGATAAGGTATTATGAAGAACAACTCCCGCACAGCTTTGTTGCTATTTTCCACCTTTTCGGTTCGTGACCTGTCACCTCAATAACACTGACCTTAGGAAGTATAACACGGATGTCTGAGATGAGTTTTTCTTGACTGTATCACAGAGACAGCTCCATCGGTTGAGTGTCCGCACACGGAGAAGGCATTCAATGACTTTCAGTGATCAGTAGTAGATCCTTGTCGTTAAAATTGTTGTACCATTGATGCGGAGTGCCGCACGGCCCAGCTTTTCAATGAGGCATGCACGATCGCCAAGGAGCGTAAAGTTTCCTGTCTCATATTCAAAATTCTCCTCCTCCCTATGTATATAAATTCCCATGGCCCTCACTCAAGACAATCCACTGGATATTTCCCTTGGTACGACCATTATGGAGTTTGCATGTCAATACTTCGCTCTCCATCTGCCTGGCGTCGGGCTCCGCGGCCACTTGCTACTGTACCCGCGGATTTCGAGAAATGGTGAGTTAGCATTGACGTTGGAGTTTTCACGTCTCCCCGCTATTCTTGCTGTGACTTTTTACTTCGTGCTGTTGCTTTTTTCTGCTGTTCTTCTAACTTCTACTACGTACATTACCGATCCTGACGTGCCATTGCTTCAATCAATCGTCTAATGTCGTACAAGCTTCTCGCCACTCTTCTATTGTAGGATCTAACCACTTTCATTCGAGAAGAACTCTACCACCCTTTAGTCGCTTCTTTAGGGTCTCACCCATTGATAACTTGAGAACATCTCACATTCCTGTTCCGTAATCGTCGTACAATATCGCGTTATAACTGTGTATATAATGTCAGTTGAATATTGTTATTGTAATGTTTATATTTTTAGGTTTAATCGGTACACATTGCTCGTTCACACGAACCCATTGTTCGTTTAGACGAACTTATTCGCTTACGAAATATTAATTGATCGTTATAAACTATTATTCATTATTCGAGGTGATATTGATAATCTGATTCCACACAGCCAGACCGATCGATGCTTTCGATCCACAAACGCAACCACCAGCCGACCACAGAGTCGCCATAGAGTCGATTCGCCATCCGAGTCATCTCAATTTGATATATCAACTGTAGCAACAAAAATAGTCTGAATCAAATCAATTATGGCGCGTCAACCGCACCAGTACCCCGCTCAATTACTCTATCATATATGATGTTCCCGATCAGGATTGTGGGCGATTGGCTAGTAATGTCGGCGCTTGACACGGAACTGATCTCAGACTCTCCTGCAACGATGACAAATGCCCCACGGAACGCCTTAGCCTGGCTGTTCACTACTTTGTAACGTTCATGAAGAAGAAAATCGACTCGCATGCTAAAAGGTTTGGTACCCGCACAGTAGAAAAAATTTTTGATTTGGGAAAACTAAAGCTATAATTAGAAAAGTTCCTAATCAAGGATCAGATTTTCATGCCCGAAATTGTGAATTATTATACAAAATGAAAGTTCTGTCTGTTACCTTGACCTTGTGGCATTATTCCACATCCCAACACTACCGTGACTGCGACAAGGAATATGAAGAGAAATATCGGTAACTATTTATTTTTAGCCTTACAAAGGCACAACAAATATTGTAGACTCGGCTGAAAGCAAGCTACTTTTTCTCAAATTATATTACTGTCAAGGCAAGAACGGATATGGCACTTAGCAATCGGAGTCAAAGACGTCATTGAGGCAGTTGTATTGAAAATCTTTGAATTATAAACGAGCTGCAGAGATCATATTCTTCAAAACAAATCCTTTTTTTTGATTCCTATAACGGAGTGCCGTGCCTGTGGTTGTGATGTCGCGCATGAAACTGAACCCTACCCCTTCCCCAACACTCTCCAGTATTCACCAGCGAATGCTCTATAGAACGCCACAACCAGGCTCGAGTTTGCGAGGAGATGCTCTTAACCTATATCTCATTATGTTCAAGAAGAGGACGAAAGAACGATAGAATGCTAGAAGTGCTGGGATCTGGACATTGAAAAAAGTGCGCACTGCGAAGACGGACAATAAAGTGCCAAAAAATTTCTACGACGGATTCTGCTACCCGCATGCATTAGGCAGACTAATGAGGAAGAAATTATCTTATATATTGAATAAGGATGAGAAAAGAGAAAACGTCACTAAACAAAACTTTACTGAAAGCACCATTTCGTAAGTGCTACGGCATAAATTTGTTTGCATCTTCATTTGCATTGCTGAGTCATAAAATTCTAGCTTTCTCAAAACAAGGCAATTTATATTCAACAAAACACCTTCGTCACAAATTTAATATTGTAAGAGACTCTGTCAAAGATGATATCGATAGACAGGAACGAAGCACAACTTTTAGTGTAAAAAGTTCTATGCAGAAATAAACGGGAAACAGAAATCTTTTCTCACTTCTATTGTTTTCACTACCTCTTTCTTTCGCCGTCGCTGAATGGTTGTGATGGCCGTCGCAGCGCGCGTGGAGAGGAGGTTCACCCCTCCCCTCTCCGGCAGTCAACAATAACGCCTTTTGGAATGCCACAATAGGCTATGCTCGAGACTTCATGGAGACCCGCTCAACTACTATTTTACGACGTTCAAGTGGAAGACGAAAAAAAATGGGTTGATAGAAGTATTGGATGCTTACAATAAATAATAAGCTCTTCTTTCAATACTGCTTTGAAATCCTTATCTTGATAGATGCATTAATTGAAAGCGAAAGAGAGAACTTTGGCAGGATATCACTCAAGGTTTAGAAACGTACGTGGAATAAGATGATATTAGGTACTCGAGGAAGAATCCAATGTGAATCGAAGTAGGAGGAAACGCGTTATAATTGGTGATAGAAGAATTATCAAACTGAAATGTAAAACGTTGTCGTGAGGCGTAAAAATGTATTTATTTACCGGAATTATTACTTCACTAAGGAAAGAGACGGAAGAGAACGCTTTCAAAAATGCCTGTGAGATCACACTGAGCCGTGGCTGCATTCGCCACCTCTTCGAATGTTACTACATGTTTTTATTCACGAATGTATATAAAGCGCCGTCAATTTCTCTCAGATCCGCCGCATTGTGCAAGCAAAACTAAATGCCACATTATTTCGTATAGTATTTAAGTTAGTTTATGATTAATAGGTAGGTTGTGAAAAAGCTTTGTCTAGTGAAATAAAAGCGTGGTAATAATAAAAACGCGGTGCGATTGAGGAACATAATTTTACTTCGAATGCTACGGCGCTGTAAGTTTTTCAAAAGAATCGAGCAAAAAAAAGCACAGCCTTAAACATTTGAATTCTCGAACAGTTACTAACACCCTTATGCAAAGTTCTTGTTCAGAGCAGCACCCTTCACGATTTCGTGCCATCTACCGGAAAAAATCCGTCTCATAACAGACTCTGCTATTCCGATGTACAAGAAAAAGTTATCGAGGTAAAAAAATTTCTCTCAAATCTTGGATGAAAATGGGCTGCGTGGAAGAGACTGCTTGAACAGAAAATCAATTGAATGCGCCTAGTGGTTAAGTGGTGCTGCTCGGATTCGGTTCCTGCCTTCTCATTTCTGATGCCGCGACATAGAAGTCCGACTTTTGCAGAAGTATTAGGTTGAGGAAAAAGTTTCTTAACACGTTAAGTATTCAATTCTTATGCTTGTTGAACACATTATGGGTTACTGTAAATTTGTGGGATTATCTCACAGATATTTCCATAAGAAACTCCCACGGCAACGCTAGTTATAAAGTACCCGGCAATGAATGTCAAACGCGCGCGCTGTTTTAGCATAACAGTGCCAAACTTCACACCGCAGCGAAGACTAAGGAAAAATTAGATTAAGTGAAGGGTGTCAAAGTTCTGTCATACTTAGCCTTTAGTCCGGATGCTGTGCCGTCCGATGGTCCGATTTCGTCCGCAATCAAACATTTCCTGCGTCGATGCCGATTCGAAACATTTTTAAGTTGAAGAGGCATGTCAAGAGTTTTTTGATACAAAGCCCAAGGAATGATAATTTGAGCAGATCTGGAAGCTTGCACATTGATGATAGAAGATCGTGGATAGTGATGGTCTTTATTTTGAAGAATAATTATTGTCGTTTACTATTGGATACATGCATAAACTCTCATTTTTGACGAACTTTTTTCTTAATATAGTAAAGTTCTCTCGACAAAGCGCCGAAATCACGTCTCGATTTTGAGAGAGAATCCGCATAAGAAAGCATGAATGGACAAAAGAAGGAAGAAAAGAATGACAAAAACGAAGGACAATTTTCATTGCGAGACTTTTAGGCAACTAATCTCCAGAAAACATAAATTGCGTCCGTTATGTTTTGATAATCTTATAAACCTACCTCTCAAATTCAAAAAGACCCGTAAACCATCCTTTACATACAGAAAGACCAACTGATAGCTAAATAAAGCACATCAATAAAATTTCTCAAGAGACAGGTGGCGAATGGGATGTTATTAAAAATCCACCAATAGATGAAGCTAACGGGAAACCTTGTTCGGATTTGGCGTCCAAATAGACAGCTTTGAAGGCATTTGAAGCTGCCATGAAATAGGAGAATATGCTTCAATGAAATTGAAATACACCGAAACGGAAAGTTCAGTGGCCGTTGTTGAGGACGTGATGTGGGTGCTGAGCAGAGACTTCTTTGCTCATCTTTTGAACGTTTCAAGTTCCTCATCTTAGGTGGATGTTTACGGAGCGTCGTCATTTTTGCGCAACTTCAGCAACATTGTGTCGTCAAAAACAAAATTTGTTATTGTATATTTCGTATAGTGAAGTATTTGTATCACGGTGGCGGATACGAATTTTTCAATGGTCTACAGCAATGCTGCGAATTCTTTTGGAAAATCATTTGAAAAGCCGGAAGAAGATCAATACGACTTACGGTTTTCAAGTAATCCAAATTCTTTCACCCATAACAGCGTTCCAAAGCGAACATTGTTCTGTTACAAAACAGTATCTAATGTGATTTCAAAATTTTCGCCACTGGACAACTGTAATACTCTCTTCTCCACTTCATGAAACTGTTGTAGAACATTCACTATGGCTTGCTTGTATTTCGAATTTTTGAAAGCTTTTTACCGACGGTTGCACGACGAATCAAAAATGCTTTAGAAAACGTTCCCTTTACTAAAAAAGTCTCAACCCAATTATGAACAACACCGTGGAGCAGTAAGCTTCACTCGCTACCAAAAATTGGCAAGAAGTCTCCGACTTCAAATGTAATAAAGTCTGTTTGTATATTTGGTGAATGACAAAGCGAAAGCACCGTCAGCGCTGTACGATCGTAGGCCCTGCTATGAGTTTCTTGTAAACGATTATGGAAGCTGAATAAGCAGTTACGTGTTTTAACACTTCCTTGTCATCTTGGCTGAATTGCTGAACAGCGAACAATTTCACCATAGTATTCACCTTGCACTTCCTATGTAATACCTTAGCCTCCAGATTTTGACCACTTCAACCTAATTCAAAAAAACAAATTTGCCGGTTATCATAGAGGCATACTTGTTTCGCAACGTTATTTCGGATGACTTGTCATCACTTATATCGTGGTCTTACAGATCATCGAGTGACTCGAGCGGTCCCCCATGAGCCTTCTCTTGTTTTCTATTATGCAAAATAATCTCAGTAAGTCCTCTCTGATGTAGAAATTCGTAGTGCATCACATTTTTCTCCTATACTTTTGTAAAAAAAAATCGCACCATATCAGGGGTATTCTCTGCTGTGCATTTGCTATTCCGAGTAATCCAGTCGATTACGGCGTTGACCAGCTGTCATGAAAACATTACGTGACAGTCTGACTGGTCATCGACAGCCTGACGTGCTGAACGGCACCACTGACCTCTCATCGTTCCCACAGGTCATTTAGATATCTTCCCTCATTTGAAAGTGCGAATACTCTTTGCATTGGCCTTTCGATTACACGTTTGACAAAGTTAAGTAATCTTCCTTCCAACTTACGTAATGATCAATTTTCTGAGCATAAGCTAGAGCAAGAGTAATCATTGAGTCGAAATTGTGGGCGCAGAGTCCGATGATCTTTGGTTGTGTCATTGCATTCTCAATGTTATTAGATGCTTCCCAGGTTTGTTTTTTTCTGGTCAACTCTGAATCTTAATCTCGTCATACTGACATCTTGATTGCTTGTACACACGCATTGTGGAGCATTCGCCAATATCAATTTCGGTGAAGCGTGAATGCGCATGTATGAGCAATCTGGTTTTCATAAACATTGTTTTGCAAGACTTATTCGGAGATCAATCTTTCCACAAGCTTCCTTGAATCGGTCAATATTCGTTCTGCTTAGCTGATGAATGATGTTGCAATATGACGTCATCAGCAAGGCTTAGAAGATGTAACTTAACAACAATTCAACCTCATGCTGTCTCATTCCGATATTCACAAAACTTTATGAAGGTGGCTGCAAATAAGTTCGCTCAAATGGTATCGCCTTGTCAAATGTTTATCCCTTTTTCCTTCTTTTTCAGGCATCTATACCGAGTAACATTTCTGCGGAATGGCGATATTTTGGTTGCAAAATCTGCTATTAGCTCATGAAGATTAGCCAAAATCTTGGAATTTAGTGGCTAGGAAGTACACTTGGAGGCGCTTACGAGCGTCCTTAATTGATCAAACTTCTTTATGTCTCTCCGGGAGGGACTGGCATGGCTGCGTGTGGATGTAAGGTAAATATCTGTGCTTTTTATCATGAATTCACAGGAGCCGAGGATAGGGCGACGTTATGTAGGGCGGGTACAAAGTGTGCAGAAATCTTAAAATCGATCTAGTTTTCCTAGATCACAACGGACTAGGTGACGATTTGTACCTAAGGCGCCCTTCAATATGCCCGGATCTTCCTTAGAGAACTGTTTTTGCAGGCAGGAGGTATAGGGTACGACGTTATCGGTGCGACCGGCACGAATATATGTTGCCTCTTTCGCCGTGTATGACATTGGAGAACAACTGTTCCTTGGGATCATGCGATAATGAATATAATCAACGGCACTTGAGTTCACGTCACCACGGGATTCATCTATCAATTGCCCGATCGGGCGTTTGGAGCCGAAGCGATATGGGTCATTGCCGTTTATAACCCAATTCGTTGTCTGCCACCAACATCCAGCTATTGTTCTCAAAAAACTCCTTCAAAGAAAATTATACGCTCTTCAAAGTCATTGTTGAAGAACTGAAGGAGCAGGATAAGAAAGAAGGTGCTTGAAACCATCACTGTTGACTCAAAATTTTAGGAGCTACACTCTCAACGATGGATGTGCGAATCTCGCAAACGGTATTGACATCATCACAGTAAGTCAATGGTTTCCCTAGCTGATGTTTGCTGTTGTTCCAAAACATCGCACTTCTCCCCGATTGGCATCCATTTCCAGTCTCTTGGGAAAACGCGTTTCGTGGTTTTTTAGAGTTTCAGTAGTCTTTCGATATTTTAAATCTCAAAAATCTCCATTTTTATACTTTGTAATCAAAAGCGCTTTCGTTCGCACTTTAGCAATAAAACAAGATGGTGCTCCACGCTAGGACAGTTTTCGCTGGTATAACCTTTCTTCTAGAGTTTCAATGACTATTCGACAGAATAAATCTCGAAAGTTTCACGCTTCTGTTTGGTTTCTCAAGAACAACTTTCTAGTGCGTTGTAATATCCAAAAGAAGATTAGGTTTCACACTCGGTACGCACTTGCCGGCGACGGTGTTTAGATTCTTTTCTGTCAGATTGAAACAAATGAAAAAAACGAGCTCTTTCGCTAGACCTGAACTTTTCATAAAAATGTTGTGATCATTCCAAAGTTTCGATCTAGTGGACTACTGTACGTCTTCGTTTTTCTGCGACAACTTTTTCAGAGCGCTATAGGAAAAATTAAAGGTTTATGTCTTACGCACGCATATTTCTCACTGGACAGAGCTTTTTTCTATCAATTATGTGCAACCTTCGATAGCGTAACTTTCGACGATTCCAGTGCTGTGTTCAATTTCTAGAAAAACCTGCATCCACTGTAGTCAATGGAAATAAGACTGAGCTTTACATACGCCGTGCATTCGCTCGTCGTCTAGCATGTATGCGTGGCCGTAAATCAATGCGCCATCAATCGATCTTGCTGGCGCCACTCACATGTGTACTGCAACTTTTGATAATTGCAATTCGATGCGATTTGAGTGAAACCTTCTCGCGCGATAGTAAACAAGAGTTTCAAAAGTTTCGCCCTCAATTTTCATGAATCCATGAAATTTTTGATGTTAAAAAAAACGGACTTCCACCAAAGAATTCTTTCCTATAGACAAATTCGTTCATTTATTCTCTCTCTTCTTCTTTTTCTAAGTGGTTTCTGCAAGAAGAAGCCCCGCTGATCCCGCTTGAAATTTTGGGCAATTTTTTTTTCAATGGCACCCATTTTCAGCCCTTTGGGAAAAACTATTTTTGCCCTTTTCTCAGTGATTTAGTGATCATTAGATAGCTTGAATTTCGAGAATTTCGCGATATATTCTATTTCCAAAATAGCCTGCTTACTACACTGTAACAATAAAATTAAGACTATATTTTACATTAAGGCATTCTTTCCTTGACAAAGCTTTCTTCCTAGATCTATAGGGATCATTCGATGGCCGAAATCGCAGCGATAGTGGTGGGTTTGGTTTTATAAGAAGATTTTCTGTTACGCCTGAACACTGGAGTGAAAATGCATTTCACACGCGGCCTGCATTCTTTGCTTAGGAGTGTAGATGGGATTTCGCAAGAATAGTACGAGGCATAGCGCTTTCGGGACATTACACACATCAGGCGTTCTGTTACACGAAAAAAAAGAGACGAAACGATTCTTTCGCTAGATTATTACCTGTTATAAAAGTGTTAGCAATTATTCGAAAGCTACGACTACTGATATGCCTGCTCGTTACTGAGAAGGCCTTTTTACAGCGGTGTTGCCGTCATAACAGAACTATGTTTCACACCCACCACACGTTTTTATTCTAAGTTCTTTAAAAGTACGAAAAGCATATGAACGTATAGAGCAAATCTTGTATCATCGGAATTATACGTTTTATTTGGAGTTTTATTGAAAACGGAAAAAAACTACTAAACTTGTTGTGTTGATTATCAAAAGTTGCACTACACACGTGAGTGGCGCCTACGGCCACGCATATATTTCAGTAGCCACTTGTTCTTCGGCCTTTTCCGAGTGAGTTTATGATATTAATTTTATATTTCCTTGCACCTCACTGTATTTCACTCGATGCCGTGACAGAGATCCACATCGCAAAAACAACCACCATTGAGTCTGAGCATGCGGTTCTGAATAAAACAAAGATGTTGCAACGTTAGCCAAATTAGACCTGGTACTAACCTCGCGAAAGCCTAATAATCCAATAAAGTAATCATTCATCCATGCCAAAGTAAATTGAAAGCAGGTTTTCTCAGATATATTGGGTTGTCCCACAATTTCTTCGCATTTCAACAAATTTGTTAAGACAGTTGTAAGTTTTTCAAAGGATTCAATCAACAATATAATCACCATCGCGACCAATGGCATGCAACCATTTGCTGTAAAAGAACATCCAAATTCAAAGATATGCGGATTTATTCTTTATTACACTTAAGATCCAAATTTTAATCATATGCAGTAAATCTACAAAATAATGGTGTTTATAAATTATCAATGAAAAACATAATTACTCATTACAGCTTAGAGCGCCGTGGTCGAGCGATTGTGATGCTCTTCGCGTCTCGTGTGGAGCCCAGCTCCACCCCTGGCTCTCTCCCGCAGTCAACAACAACGTTTTATGGATCGTCAAAACCAGGATGTCTTCGATATCGCATGGAGATCGCTTAAACAGTATTCTACAACCATCAAGAAGAAGACATATAAACGATTTGAATTCCTGAACAACTGGGATCCTCAGTAGAAAAAAAGCACTGTGAAGACGTCTTAATAAACTCTCTAAAAGTTGGTTTATGAAAAGCATTCTTTATTGCGTCGTAGCAACGAAAACAATATTATGTTCCACACTCAACATGCGTTGCTTGTTCTTCTGGTGCCTGTGGGTGGATTTTCGTGGGACTACTAGCAATGGTTCGACAACGTAAATCTCGACACCTCCAATTATGTGTTTGGTTTCAAAAAGCAATAACTGAGAGCGTTGTTTCAGCGAAAAAAATATCACGTTTCGCACTCAAAGTAGTTTACTTCTCGCTTGAATATCATAGCAGGCTTATCTGGAAGTACAAAGGAAAGAAAGTTTGTACCTGTAGAAAATAGCACAAAGTCTTACTTACAATTCAATACAAAAAACCCTAAAACTTTCTTAAAACGGAGAAAGTTACTAAAGCAACGATGAAAACGACGAGCAAACTATTTCCAGCGCGAAGCGTGATCTTCTCTTCGCTTTGACACCGCATCTTCTCGAAAAACCCGATACAGATTTGAAGTTTCTGATGTTTGCGCTATCGAATGACTACCAGTAATACAAAGAAACCCACCCACAAACCCTAGCCGAGCAAACAGAGAAAACTTAGTGTGAAACATAATATTGCTTCGCTGATACAGCGCTGCAAGAAAAGCTATTATAAAATAAATACAATAATGACATCGCAGAGATATAAGCTTTCGCAAGGTTAATGTGAGTTCAAAAAAGCCAAAACCATAAAAGGTCTATTTTCACCAAAGAAAGCCTTAAGAGTATGTGTATTCGAATGGATGCAGTCCGTCCGGAAAGGATTAACGTTGATGATGCTGGTTTTGTCTAGCGTCAATTCACACCATGCTTGATCCTCATGAAATCCGATCTACTTATTTGATTATCCCTCGACTCGCACCTTTTATCAGAAGAAGGTCAAACTATCAATCATGTCAATATTTAACAGTACGGTACTAGAACGTTGCACAGAAACCTCTATGCCTTCTTCAAAAATCTATGCTCAGAAACAATAATCTCATAATCTGATAACATGTTTTGAGCCTTCTATGAGGTCTGACGGCGCCTACAGTACTCGACAGTATTGCAGTCACTACAACGTTGGGGATTTTATCACCTGATTTGCTGTGATCTCGTCCATTCCTTCATATGTAAGGTAGTATATCGCATTGCAAAGGAACGGCTGAACGTTAGGGACTGTGCTACCGATGAGCATGAGAAGGAGAAGCAGCAGCTATCTAATATAGAAGTACGGTACGAAGCCTCATAAAAGGCTCCAAATATGTTATTACATCAACAGTGTAATTATTTGGCACTTTGTCGTTCCGCCTTCACAATGTTTCCTTTCCCACTGTGCGGATCACACTACTACTAACATACGATTCGCTTTTTCATCTTCTTCTCGAACATTTTAGTTACTGCCTGCCGAGTCTTTGCAATTTTGAGGATAGCTGGCTGTGACGTTCCAATCACAACCACTCGGCCATGGCGCCCTCATTGTATCTATTTGAATTTGACAAATACAAATTTCACAAGTTGTCCTACTTAAACGGATAAAAATTCACCAAGCTTTTCCAAGTTGGATCTCGCCTTAGTTATTTTTGTCTGTGACTCTTTCAGAGGACTTAGTAATAGCCATAAAGGAACACCACCAGGGCACTTTGATTCTAGATAAATAATAGAAATGCTGAGATACTCATGAATAACCTTAATTCTCTCTGAACCTACCCCTTCGGTTAGCATTTTCTTAGCTCCGTCGTAGTTATTCTTTCGAAGAGTGATTTGTCCCAACATCATATTAAGTTTTGCGAAATCTGGATACCTGAAACTAAGTTCTATATACCTCCTACATTCGAAGATGAATCACCTCATGCACTCTCAACTGATTTTCTCCTCCATCCTTCAAAAAACTTTAACTGTAACTGACTTCTCAAGCCCTTCTCTGACCAATTCTTTTGTTCCATAACATCGACTGTTTTTGAAACCACGCAATAAACATTCAAAATAATTCCCAAAAAAAGGTCCTCGCTACAATGCACGGTGTAATGTGGGGCGGGGGACACTGACGAGGAGGCCGAAACCACCGAAACACCGGTGTATGGCCCTGGCGTACCAAGCTCGTTTAGGCTTTAAGCATTTTTTTTTTATTTGGAATTATTCGAAATGTTTACTGCGAGGTTTTGAAAACAGTCGACGTTATGGATCAATTTTGTTCTGCCAGCCGAGATCCATCGACTGAGAAGTGGTGATGGAGCAGTGTTATTGTGCACTGTGCCATCACCACATACGCCTCCCTCCTTGCTACAATGCAGGGCTTTATCTAGGGCGGAGTTATTGACGAGGAGGACGAAACATCCGAAACACCGGTGGATGGCCTGGCGTACTATTAGCTTAGGCTTTGGGCATTCTTTTTATTTGCAATTCTTTTGCTCTTTCCAGAATCACCCAGAACCACTTAAGCCGAGCACTCCTCATCCATTCCGTGCCAAAGGAGCATTGTTTCGAGATTTTTCCAGAAGTCGACGAGCACTTGCAAATTCAATGTTCTCTGCCTCTAACTTTACTGCAGCCGTCCAAATGCTCTCAAAGTTGGTGTTGTGTTAAAATGTCCATAAAAGTAATAGTGATAACTACGCCAGGAACAATTGCCGGAAACGTGATTAAATGTGAAATTTTTTTTAAACCCATAGTTAGTGGCTGCTAAATGGCCTCACGTATTCTATATCTGTATAAATTCTTGAAAAAATTATCCGAAATAATTTATGGGATAGAATATACCAAAGCACACCTTAGCGAGAGAATCCCTAGCTCCTGAGACAACACCATGTAATTTATCTTGATTTTGCATACATTAGCCATAGCACTTCAACTTGTGGACAAGAAGTGGTAGCATCACCAACAAGAGCCTCATATTCCTCGATAAACGTTAAACGGCCTATGTTTTTGGAATTTAGCCAATAAGGGATAAAGCGCTCGCCGATGATCAATCCCTGAGGGATGCGCCATAAATTTGTCTTCAACTTTTGACTTCGTTTTAGGTGAATGAATGCATATCTCGCCTTTACAATGACTCGCGGTGGCCTCCTGTTGGACCGAGTCAGTGCTGATAATTCTCCCAGAGAAGTCTGAAACCAGACTGGTACCAATTCACCGACCCCAAGGGGAAGGATGGCTTGTTCAGCCATGAGGGCACGATCGAACATCGACCTCTGTGCGACACAGAACAGCTCTAAGTACTGCGCCAATTACGCTCTAGCTTAACCAATATATGAAGTAAAAAGTACAAAAAACGTTATTCTGCTTATTTTCTTAAAAATGAGGGCTGCAAACAAACGCCCTTACGTTTTCGATGGCGTTTAAAGCATGCGCGTAAACAGAGGGGTACCATGCCAGAACTCTTGGAAATACGAGCAAAATCCGAAATCACAAAGTTCCACTTCCTCGACTGTAACTACTTGAAAATTCCTGATCTTCACCACAGTGATATGGTATTCTTTATCATTGACACGTCTTAAGGCTTCAAATTTGATCTACGCAGCCATAAAAGGTTATATTGTCGCACATTGTTCTGCAAAACGAATCTCTATCATCCAACCATGTTGCACTTTGTCTTCGTCTTCTACACCATTACCAATAACGACGCCTTGAGCAATCCTTTATCAAACCCAGCTGTAACAAATATAATGTTCTCAGGAACGAAGCCTCAACTGAGAAAAATGCACATCTCTTTCTTGAACCAAGTACAATGAACGCACCGCAGGATCTCAAAATGGTTAACATCATGGCTTGACAAGTGAGTGTGCAAATGGCTCGTTCGACGTCAACGGCATCCTCCATCTATTGTTCTCGATTCAACTCTATCATATTTAGAGTTAGGAATGTTAAAGCCTAAGACTCGGACAAGAATGAGTCAGATCACTAAATTCTGAGGCGCAGAACGACTTTTACCACATCATGTACGATTGAATTCCCCTTCATTCAATCATCCAAAACAATGATTGCTCGAATATACCCTACGTACGATACGATCAACCATATCCTATTTATTTCGCGTTTCCTCCAACAAGCAGCACACAGCCAGATCTGGCGATCAGTCGGAATATGTTCTTGGTCATTGTTAAGAACTTTACGCACATTTCACATGTTTCAAACGTGTCAAAGCCAATCAGAGCTTAGGCACTCAAACTAAAATAGTTCGCTTGTTTATGAAATCTACTACCACTAGTCCGCCACTCAATGATAATTCAACAACAAATGTCATACTAAGCTCTTCAAGATAGAAAAAAAAATATTAGATTGGTAAAAATGTACGCTGTACTAAAGCAGGAATGAACTCACCTACAGCATTTTCCTGCACTGACGAGCAATGAGCGTGCGTTATTTGGCTCTTCTGACTCAGTGGAAGCATTCCGGAGACGAACAGGATTAAAAAATTTGCTCAAGTGCCTTGCGGAACACCTGGAAACCATCAAAAAGGGTAATCTCAAGGAGTTGCAATCTCCAAGAAATACGTCATTCTACTTCATCGGGCACGTTGGACGTGAGTGAATGAATATCTGCCGCTACAGTGACTCGAGATCGGCTACCGATACATCAAGAGTGCTTTTACTCTCCCAGAGAAGTCTGGTAAAGTTCCTCAGCCCTGTAGGGATGGAGAGCTTGCTGAGTCTTGAATGCGGGACCGAGCTAATGACCATGGGGTATCGCAAAGTGCATAACATTGCTCCGCACGCGCGAAAACCATATAACTCATGACAGCATTGGTAGTAAGTGGGCAAAGTAGTGAATGACACTGAACTGCTTAAACACTAAATTGCTACCAAACGAAACTGCTTATTCAGCTTCCACCATCGTTCGCGAGAATATCATAGCAGGGCCTACTATTATATAGCGCTGACGGTGCTTCCGCTTTGTCATTCAAAAAAAAAATACAAAACAAAATTTATTACATTTCAAGTCGGAGAATCTCTCTAACGTTTGGAGACGAGTGAAACTTCCTGTTCAGAGGACTATGTCGCTTGCCAATGAGTTTCTAATGAGGTAAGAACTCACAGGGAATGAACGTTTAAATATATCCCTGCACCGTTGGAGGTGCAATCTTTTATAAAAGCTTCTAAAAATTGAAATCCAAGCTGCCATGAATGTTCCGCAGCTATTTTATGAACTGAAACACGAATAGTACTGCTGTTTAATAAATAAATAAAGTCACATTTAATGATTTTCCTTGCGATAGATTAATATCAGCTTCGAAATAATACTGTGGGCGAAAGAATTCGGATTTCTTCAAAACCCTAGAATAGCGAGAGCCGTACTGATCAAAAAGGATCTGGTCGTTTATGATGATTTTGCAGAAACATTTACAGGATTGACATAGACCAATGTAGAGTTTGTAACCGTCACACAGATACAATAATATTTCATTATACGAAATTTCCAATGACAAATTTTATTTTGACGGCACATCGTGCACAGGTTGTGGAAAATGACGCCACTTCCATAAACGGCCACCTTTGATGAGAAAATTGAAACGTTTGAAAGACGACCAGGAAAGAAGTTTCTGCTCAGCACCACATAACTCGCATTTTTAGCATTGACCACTGAACTTTTCTGTTTCGATGCATTTGTGATTTTCATCAAAGTGATTTATCCTAAGGAAACTTTGATTGTCTTCACAGCTGTTTATTCTAATCCTGACACGGCTTCCCGCTAGCTTCCTCATATTGGTGGATTTTTCGTAGCATCTCATTCTGTCGCTGTCTCTCAGTCACTTATTTGAAATTTCATAGGGTGGGCTTTATTTGGCTATAGGTTGACCTTTCCGTTAACCAAGGATTGCTCACAGGGTGTTTTTGAATTTGAAAGGCCTCTGGAGATATCAAAATTTTTATGAAACAAATTTTTGTTCCTCGCAGACTAAAGCGAAGAAATTTTGCGGTTAAAATTGTCTTTCATTTTTGTCATTCTTTTTTTCCTTCTTTCCTTCTTTCGTACAATCTTGTCAGGATTTTCTCTCACAATATTCCAGCTGTGATTTTCGGAGCCTTGTTGACTGGGAGAATTTTATTTTGTTGAGGGAAAAGTTTTCAACATCCGCTGGAAAACATCAAAGTTTAACATAAATCAATAAGGAAGATGATATCTTTCAGTAAGGACATACTGTCACAAATTTTTGCCAACCTGTCTATAGTGTTCTGGGATCTCTTCAAATACCATTCATGAGCTTTTGAATTAACGCTCGTGAGAGCCTCTTCAACTTGATCAAATGCTTTTGCGGTATTGATAGCGCGGTCTCGTCTAAGGTTCCCAAAGTGAAAGTTTCATGTGTCTGCCTCCTTTTTCCGAATCGCACTAAGTCGGAATGTAGCGTATCCGGCGCTGCAACGCTAATTAGTGTCGTTCCTAGGGGGGTTGTAGAAGAGCACCCGCACCGACACGATGTCAGCCAATCCCCCTGAAGACTGCAAAGTTATTCCATATAATGACTCGGGGAGGTTTTTTTTTACCGGCGACAATTTCTATGAAGAAAAATATCTTGGTCTCAGGGAATCAGTGGAACCAAGAGGAAGGTGTGCGCTGAATTAATTGTCCAATAGGACGAAATAGGCGCCTATATCGCAAACAGGACCTTGTAGACTTCGGCATTACATGAAGACTTGACTGCACCATGGTCGACTTCATTCAAACTTACTCTCTTAGTCATTTCAGCTATAATTGTTTAGAGGCGGGTCTATACAAAGAATGTCGATGTGATGTGAGTGATTGTAATGTACTAGCCACGATGAACAGTCTTTTCACCACGCAATTCGACGAAACCATAATGTTTGGGTTTTTATGGTTACAGGTAGCCGACAGTTGATTCTCATGGACATATCTTCTTCAAATATTCAGAACACGCCACTCAACCTTGTCTGGAATACTTTGACCTTGGCTCCCACCATTATATATATATTGATTTTTTCGCGCGGGAGATATGAACAATGGTTTCAACTCATCCACTATCTTACTGCTCAACTACGCTCATGAGTATTCATTGTAACGGCTTAGCATTATTTTCAGAAAAACTCGATCTGAGAGGGATCGGGATTTGCTTCGAAAGAATTCGAACAGCAGCAGAGAGGTAACGACTTGGAGAACTTTAGTTCAATTTTTCTGTTCGAAATAGTCTCTTCCACGCAATTACTTTAGCCTAAAGAATAAAGAAATTCAAGATTTTCATCTTAATAACTTCAGCGTTATTTCAGATGTCGTGTCTATCCATCATAATAGCAGGGAACTCTTCCAAGAAACACTAGATTATGTTTCCAGTCGACCGCACTTAAAATATCAGTAAGTACCTTTTTCCAGAGAAGAGCTTGAAGCTCGGGAGGCGATCTTTTTTCTTGATCTTTGACAAGGGTTTTTTTTTTTTGCCTTTTTTTCTAAAAAAAATAAAAGGGATGAAGGTGGTACTGCTTTGTTAATCTGCTTATTTTTTAAAAACATCACAGCGTTGAATTCAGAATAAAAATATTTTCTCACGCAGCTGCGGGTGTGCTATCAATACTAGATCGATCGTTATGTTTTGCGTAGTGGCCACAACGCTTTTCTCATATTCCTTAGGGATATATCTGAATTTATCATCAACAAATAGGGCCTCAGTAACATAGCAATAGACCTACAACCTGCTTAGCAGTGCTTTATATGTTTTTTTTTTTATTTTTTTTTTTGCCTTTGAAGACACGTAAGCATAGAATTAGTGCGTCATTGGAAAAATTTTTACTCTACGAAATATTTCCGACTAAGCAGCAACATTATGCAATCGGTGTGCAACTACTCTAAGGCGAACGACTTGAACCAGCCTCAGGTACAACTCCCCCCACCCCCCACTCCCCACATTGCCTTGAAGGCCTGTTTCGCTGCAAAAAAGCATATCCGCTAGCAGGCATTCGGTAATCATCGCAAAGGGCTTTAATTCTTGAAATTCCTTGATTAAAACTGTTTTAGTTCTATAAACAAAGCCTTCTTATCACGTTGTAAAATGCGTAAAGCCACGACAACATTGGTTTTATCATTCGAATCAATACTTTTGCATCCATTTTGCTCGTTGGGGCCGCAAATTGTTTTGCCACTAAAGTTCACTCTTTTATATATAGCCCAAATACTCCATTTTTATTTTTTGGACTCTGACAAAGAATTGAATTTTTGAAAGATTGCTAACATAACGCAGCCAAGAGCGAAAAGAAAGATCACAATTGTAGCCATAAATTACTAACTCGGCACAGCGAACCATACTGGAGCGTATATAGACACGTGGTAGTTATTGTTTAGTTATAAGCGAGTCGCACGTTAGTCATGAAGTACGGGGGTGTAGAGCTATAAACTCGTGATCATGATACATGTGCTTGCTGCATGATAAAGTGAATATATTATATTGAAAATTAGATGATTAGAGGAAGATTTTTTCGGATATGAAATACGAACAGTTAAGTTATTTTTGGGAAAAAATTATTTTTCAGAC